>VYZQ01045649.1:1894-12345 GCA_013400655.1 Mystacornis crossleyi | reverse complement strand
CCGGCCGTGCCGGGGCGGCGGTGGCGGGGCCGTGCGGCAGAGCAGCCCCCGGCTGCGAGCTCGCCCCTCGCCCCGCTCGCTGCTCCGCTGTGGGTGCCACTGGCCACTCGCGTGCCGGGGGCACGGCGGGTCGGCGCGGCCCAGGAGAACCCGCGCAACAGGTTTGGGCATTGTTCGTGCCGCCGGTACATACGTGGCCGCGGTGGCGGCGGGGGGGTTTCCCGGGGGGCTCCCGAGTGGCCGCCGCCGGCGGAGCTTTCGCCTTTGTGCGGGTGCAGGAGGGCGGGGGCCCGTCCCGGCGGGCCCCGCCGCGGGTGTCACGGCAGGCTCGGGAAGCAAGGAGAGGGGTTCGGGCAGAGGGAGCCAGCCGCAGGGAGCCGGGGGCGGGAGTCGGCTCCCCGGATCGCGGAGCCGCTCGGCTCCTGGTGGGGATTTTCGCGGTGCGTGGCCGCCGGTCAGTCCGGCGGCGGGCTGGGGACGAGTCACGGCCATGTCACTACCGCGGCGTCGGGCGCTCCTGGGTTTCTGGAAGCGCTGCCTGGTCGGGAAGCTGATTCACTGCTGAAGACGTGGTTGCTCATAGCTGTGGTTACCCATTCTTTGATTTTTGACAGGTCTATTGTCCAGCAGTTTTGCCTTTTCCCCTGTAACTGCAGTGTCCCTTGCTACCCCCTAGCAGAGGTTTTTAGCCAGGCAGTTGTAGAAAGGCAATGCTCTAAAGCACTGTTTTTGTTGAAGAATTTAAACGAGTGTATGGAAGCAAGAGTGGAGACAGGGGAGAGTGGTTCTTTATTTTTTTTTACTTTTTGTAAGTTTTTAAATGAGCAAAATTAATGAGGCTTATGTGGATATACATTAATAGATGCTTTTGTCTATTGCTCTCTCATCTTTCTGCATCCCAAAGGAAATATTGATCCTCTCCGTTTTTGGTATTGCAGTGTCCTAACAATTGGATCTTGACTTTGTTCATGCATTAAAATTCACTGTGATGGGGATGTACTGGTTTTTTTCCCCTTTTTCCCCCTTCTGTGACTTTGCCTGCTAAAGTTCAATGTCTAGTAAATAATAAATAGTGTTACTACGTTATTGGATTACTGATGGTTATTAATTACTGGGCTAATAAGAGTTCTCCTTTATCTGAATGCGAGCATTTATAGTCCTAATGCCATTGTCTGTACCAAGCAGAAACTTAAGAGAGAAGAAGGGGAAGGTGGACTACAGAATAGAACTGAAGCTTGCTCAGCGAGGCCTACTGCTTGGTGAGGTGCTGATCATGTTTGCTCTGTCAGGAGAAAAGCAACGAGGCAGAGCACTGGAACAGGCTGCCCAGGGAGATTGTGGAGTCTCCCTCTCTGGAGACATCCAAACCGCCTGCCGAGGCTGGGTCACCACCAGCAGGTTACACAGGAATGTGTCCAAATGGGATTCCATTAGAACCATCCAAGTAGATCATCTCCAGAAGTCCCTTCCCATCTTAACAATCCTGTGATTCTGTGAAAATCTCCCACCAAAACTAGGAGCAATTACAATGTGTTTTTAGGGGTGGGTTTTGGGATTTTGCACAATTCTTTACGTCATAGATTGCTGCTTGAAGAGTCCTGTAAAATCGTTTCAGCCAACTGTTTTTCCTGGAGTAGTATGCTAATAGGTGATATTATGTTCAAAGTTTAACTGATCGGTAACATCAATTTTCCTAGAAATACAATTTAAGAGAAGGAAATAGATGTATTTTTAAATTTCTTATAACAGTATTTGGTGTAAGAAAAACTGGGGTGATGTCGAGTTGTAGGCTGTAATTCTAAATTGGCCATGGATTCGAATTTCTCAGTAAAGCTTATGTAAACGGGAAATTCACATAGTTTTGTTCTTTTCTGTCAACAGAGTAAAGGAGTCAGGTGAAGTTCATTTCAGTTGGCTGTTACTTGAGAGTGGTAGTAGGAAGGGAAACCGGAGGAATTTCTGTAAGAACTTTAATACAATGCTACCTAACTGTCAAGAATTTTTAGGAATCGATTATAAAGAGGAACACGTTTATTCCCCAGTGGCTATGATTGGGTGGGGAAATACAGAACACCTTCAATAGGCAACGTCTGATAAAGTAGGCTGGAAATGATGTTGCAGACTTTCCAGTGTGTCTCTACTTAAGCTGTCTCAAGGACTTGCTAATTGGATTTTTTGTTCCCGATGTATAAGTGTGTTCTCTTGCCTTCTCTCCCATCTTTTGGCGGCTGACTAGAAAACATTTGTTAATAGAAGGGTGTTTTTAATTTAAAACTGACTGTGAGTTAGATTATGGTAACAACTGATCTCTCTGTAAACCCAGTGATGTGTTTGTCATCTTGACTTTGCCTTTTACACATTATACACTAATTTGAACTTTTTGGGTTTTGTTGTTGGATTTCATTTCATAGGTGGAATTTGATCAAATTACAAGGTTTCATGCAAATCTTAAAACATTTGCTGAGGTTTAATGTTTGATGCTTATGTTAATTCCGTATCTTCTAATACAAATAGAGACTATTTATATTTTCTTATTCAAGTTATACTTTGCCTTTTTAAATTTTATAACAGTGAGTAACTTTGTAGAAATACCTTCTTTCTCTTCCAAAAAAACCTCCTAACACTGCTATATTTTCCATTTAGCCTAAAACTCTGTGTAGGTTACCTCTGATTGAGAGCATACTGCAGGGATTCTGGTTCTTGTTACTTTCCTGCTGCTTCCGGTGCTGCCTCAGGAGCATTGCCTGCTAACTGTAAACAATGTTGATATCTACCATATGTTTTGGTAGAAAGTGCAGCATTCCTGCTGTCCCACTAAATTCAAATGCCTAGCTTAATAGTATTTGTGAACATACAATGGAAATGTTGACTCCCCTATCATGTAGCTCTGTAAGAAACCCTAGTTTCCACTCTCCAAGGAAATAAAGTTTTAGATTGAGTAGCAAAATCAGAAAATATGGTCAAATACTTTTTCATTTAAATTTACAGAACCCGGGATCTGGAGCTCAAACTTGTAACCTTAGCAGACAGTTTTGCATTCCAGTACCAATGGTAAGTAAGATAGGTCTCTTCCAAAAAGAAATCTTTGTAATTTTCATGCATTATATTTGGTTCTCTTGAAGCTTTGATATTGATCAATATACTGCCTAGAACAACATCTTTGCAGTTGGTTCTGTAAAAACTTATTTAGGCTTTAACTTACGCCTTCTTTAACTTACCTGCTTTACTTTGTTTTCCTTTTGGGACTTGAAAAAATTTTTTAAAAGGCTCTATAACATAAGCAAAGCTGATTAAATTAAATTATGTGATTTGGCCATGCAGCCCACAGTGCAGCTTGTGTTACTTTGTCTCATGTAGTGGTAGTGTCTCTCAAGGAGAGGAGTGCCTGCAGATGTATTAGAGGATGTTTAGGCATAAGACTGGAGATAAGTGAATTCTTCTTTTAAGAGGGTTCTGTGGTAGTGGGTGAGAGTAAGAAAAGAAGTTTTAATAGCATCGAGGTAATTGTTGCTGCTCTGATGGTGTTGATAAGCTTGTGCTAGAAGATAAATGAGAGACTTGAGAACCTTGACTGAGCAAGTAGAAAAATGTGTTGGCAAAGCTTTTTGCTCTTCAGACTAAATAAGAGTGAGAGATCTTTCAAGTGAGGCTAACCTTACAGCAGATGCTAAACTCAGCAAGTGAAAATCAATCTGGAGTGTTGTTTTCCTGTTTCCAGGTGAGAAGATGAACTGCTGCATTTTGGACAAGCTGAAGTTTGGAATGCTGGGACATAAAGAACCCATTAAGAAGGAAATTACAATAGTTAAGAGGAGATGAAGGTATGACTTAGGGCTTTGCAGAAACAGTAATTCAAACGAGATAGATGTAGTAGGTATGTGAGAATTCAGAGCCAAGATAAATTCCTATCATGTTGGTAGAGTTGTATTTGAGATGTGTTCTTAGTGAGGTGTCATGAAGGATAAGTGTTGACCAGACCAAGTAAGGCCAAAAAAAACCCACATGTTCTAAGAATAAGAAAAATGGATTTGATGTTAGCTTGATATTTTGGTCATTAAATGATATCTGTGGCTGAATTTGCGAAAATAAAGTCCCATTCTTGAGGGAAAGGATCAGGATGGACACATAATACATAGATAAAAGTTGCTAAGGGTTATCTACATTTTGGTGTTGGCAAAAGTGATGTTTTCTCTCTAAGAAGTGTACCCTCAATGCAGGTTGCCTGTTTTCTCTCTGCTGGTGTTCTGTTTGCTAATTATTTCACTCTGCAGTCTCACTTGACCCTAAGAAATGGTATAATTGGAAAATGTATGAGTTTTGCATCCATGCAGGATGCTCCAGGAAGCAGCTTAGGGAGCTTGATTTTTATGTTCTGTGAAGCATGTGACCATTTATTATTGATTTATTGATTTATTTATTGGTAGTGGAAGGCTACATGCTTTATTTTGAGGGATAGGAGAGACGGAGAGGTGCTGTGATTACTGCAGGTTGTTGCTTTGGCCAATTAAATTCGTGATTTGCAGTTGAAAGGTTCAGAGTTTTTAATTGAGTACAAAAACTGAAGACATCCATGAAAGTTAAGATTTATTTCTCCTGTGCCCACATCTTAAATAATTATTTTTGCTGTTTAGAGCAATGAATTCATGGATTTCTGAAATATGTGAACAAGGTATTTATTTACCAGATCTGGTGTATCTCAAATCTCTTGTACTTTCATGTTTGGTTTACATTAGCAAAATTTTCAGGTTATTTATTTCTTATTGAAGGGATTTTTATTATTACCCTCATCATGGATACTTTGTGTATTGTGCAGTGAGGACAGGGGAAAACACAATGTAATTTTTAAATTTTTTTTTTTTTTAGGCAGAGGAAATTCTTCAGGGTGTTTCAAGGTCCACACAAAATCTTACTATTGAGCTGGTAACTTTTTGGTCAGGTATGAAACCCAGAGTTTTAGGGATTTGTAAATAGCCTTTTTATTCGCCCCTTCTTTATTGTCATCTTGTTTTGGTCAGTTTTCTCCACTCCAAAACAATGACTGCTTTTGTGTCTGCTGCCCTTTTGTCTACACACCCTGCCTGGTGTACCCTTTCAAACAGTACCTTTCCCTTTCATACCCTGCTACTTGAGATGGCTTTCAGTGTTGTGGAGCATTTCTTTTTGCTTCCACTCAGTCGAGTGTCACTGTACTGAGCTGGGAAATGAGTCCTGAGGCCCTGAGCCACATGCACTTGTAACCAATGCCAAATATGTGTATTGTTATGAAGTAGTAGATTGTTTTGTAAGTGTTGCAGAAAGAACAAGAAGTTCTAGTCTTGCACCCCAGAGGAAAATGTTTTTCATTTGTTCTGGACTGCCAATAGTTGCACTCATCAGTGCAGCTGTTTGTCTTTTGACTTTGTCTTTTGACTTCGCTGCCCATGGCCTGGACTGTCCAATTTCATTCCACCCACTGTTGTAGTTCATTTTATGAAGTACTGAAGGCTAGGAGCTTTCTGATCTTTCATCTCAAACTGGTTTTGGACAATTCCTTAGAAGAACTGGTGATAAGGTATTCATTTTTCCAAGCACTTACAACTTGTATGTTTGTAATTTTTAAATTTTGTTTGTTGGGGTTTTTATGTGTTTGGTTTGTTGTTGTTGTTTTTTTGTTTTTTTTTTTTTTTTTTTTAAAGAAGAGGGAGCTAGGAGAGGAGTTCGTAATTTTATTTTACTATTTGTAGGTTATTATTCTTCCCCCTAATCCCACAAAGTGTTTCTGTGGTAGAATTTGCAATCTGTGTGATTCTGTACAATTTCCGTGTGACTTCTGACTAAGGAAAAGTGTAAGACCTAAAAATGAAAATTTTCTTTTAATGAGTTTTAGTGAAGTGTGATGAGGAAGGGGAAATGTCTCAGCTATGCTTTGGACATTTAATTGACGTATTGCTATGTAGAAAGTGGTGGAAGAAGCAGCCTCTGAACTTAGACCATTTTATGTATTCTGTGGTCACTTGATAGTGTTAGGTGAGATGGGACTATACCAGATGACTGCAACTTCTGCTGGTTTGGCTGCCTGTTGTAAGGGAAGGAGAGTATGAGGTTGGTTGGTCTTCTGTTGCTGGGTACAAGCTGTGGGGTTCTGCAGGAAGGTAGATGGTTTCTCTCACTGTAGAAATGTGGCAGAAAAGGGAATGTGAAGATGCATCCAAAACCTGTGGCTTATTTTCTTTACTATTCTAGATTAAAGAGGCCTGAAAACTGCTCTAACCTAACATAGACCATGTGTTTGGCTTGGACTGAGGCTGGAAAGGATAGAAAACTCTAGCAAGCTGTCATCTTTGATGTCACGTGTTGCAGCATCGTTATGAAGGGTCTGCACGTGTACCTTTGGGTCGGGCAAGTTTGCTCTCTGAACGTGGCCAGTGAGTCCAAGGAGTGCTGTTCTTTGAGAGTGTGCCCATCGCTGCCCAGCATCCTGTGGCTGACCTTGTTGTGGGGAAAGGCTGAGGTGCTGCTATTGTGCTTCACAGCTGTACACGCAGGTGTTATTGTGCGTCCCTAGTTACATTGTTTCTGGGCTTGGTACTCTTCCTTTTTCCCCCTCTGTCACTCGCTTGAAGTCGGAGGAAGAGCTCTGCCCTTGTGTGAAATGAATAGTTGACTGTGATCAAAGTTAGAACTCAGACGCACAATGTCTTTTTCTTCTCAGATGGCATAACCTCTTACTCACTTGTTCTCCATTTGCTGGTTTGCTATTCATTACATTGCTCATCACTTCCTTTTGTTGCTCATCTTTTTATTTCACTTTTCACAGAATTGTTGAGGGATTGAAAAAGGGTGGGAAACGAATATGGAAGATGGGTTAAATAAAGGAAGTAGTTAACAGACAGTTCTGAAGTCTGTTATTAGCTTTGGTTAGAAGACAAGTTAAGATTCGAACCTTCAGGTGAAAATGGAATGGAATTGGAATTTTTCTGAGCTTAAATCTGTTGTGGCTGTGACAATGTGCTTCTGGATCATGGGGTAGCACACTGTTAACCTCAGCTTTAACCCAGGTTGGAGCACATTTTCAGTCTGTCCATTGAACTGCCATGGCAAGTTGCTGAGTTAGAGTACTAACAGTGCATATGTAATGGAAATGGCATTGTATGGTTGCATCTTGCTTTAGAATTAAAGAAACTTACATACTCATGAATTACTCGGTCTGTGTTTTTTATTTTCTGACTTCTTTACTGTGAATTACCAGATTAGAGAAGATCAGGAATATTTTTGTTGTGTACAGCTTCAGACATAGTATGAAACTTCAGTGGTTTTTTTCTGGATAGTTTTTACAGATAGGAAAAAAATTAAAAATACGGAAGTGGTTGAAAAGGCAAAAAATTCGATCTTTCTTGAATATCTGGAGTTACCTTTTCTCCTGGGGGCACTAATGTTAAATATTTATTAGTGCTGCTCATAATACCTTGAAGAGTAAAAACTGAACACTGCATTCACGTACAAAAGCTGATGTTCATCTGTCGGGTTTTATTGTTATTTTGAAACTGTACAGCTGAGTAGCTGAGTTCCAGGTGCTTTATAATTGAAGACAGCATTAACTAATAAATATTTACAGCCTTCTCCTATTTTGGGCACAAGTTTGTGCTTCTCAAATTACCCTGGGGCATCAGCCCTGGAGACACCTTCGTCTGAGTTCTGTCTTTGTACAGGTTGCTGTGGGAGAGATGACATCCTTTAATGTAGCTTTAAAGGAAGGTGAAATAATAATCTGCATAGATAATTGTGATACTCTGCTTTCTCCCTGTCTTTTACACATGGTTTTTATTTCTATGTGGAACAGATGAACTTGTTTTAATCTGATTCAGGGAAAAAGAGTGTAATGCTTTGTGGGTTGAAGTTAGCATCTGAAAAAGCCTGCATGCTGGCTTCAGAGAATGAAGATGTTAATTTTGAAGGTCTGCAATTCAAAAGTTGTTCTAAAAGAATAAGTGTTTTCATTCTATATGATTTGAGGCTTTTTTCCTTTGGTACTTTAGAATGTCTATTGTTATTTGTGCTATTGTTTCTGCCTGGACTTGCAAGCTGCTACAGTTTTGAATGTAGCTGCCCATCTGCTCCTTGGTTATTTATAGGCAGATTTGTGGAGCTCCTTCTAATCTCTGAAGTCTTCAAAAACATTAATGAATTAAACATCACAATACTCTTGTAAAAAGAGAGTTAGATGGAGGAACTGAATGGAGACTAAAAATGATAAATGACTTGCTGAAAGCCATATGTATATTTCATAGCAGAGCAGGGAATAGAAACTGGATTTTTTTCTTGTAGTCTTGTGCTTAACAGACCAGCTACATGCTCTTGTGAGATACATGCTAAAGGAATGAAGAAAATACTCGTTCTTTGTAACTTGCAACAGATGCTCATATGCAGACTAACCCATTTCAAGACCTGGCACCATGTAGTGAGAGTGTTAAAGATTTCAGGTCTAAAAAACATGAATAAATGTGTTAATATTGCTTCTCAGTAAGCCTGAATTTGTTTTGATTATTAATGTTTTTGACCAGTGGTTTCCACCAGGTTGCTTAGAAAGAAAACACCTGTTACTTGCAGGATAGCTTCTCTCTGACATCTTACTTCCAGTTGTCTAGTCAATTTGTCCCTCTTCCTCCATCTTTAATAGACTGTTACAATGGTTTTAAACAGTGTCTGGACATTGTTTCTTCTTTAATTTTTTTAATTCAATGACAGTGAAGATGGGTAGCATAAAATGCAGGTGATATTTTCCATTCCTCATAAATTTTGTACTTTGATGAATTACACATAGTACTTATTGTGTGTGAGTTTTTCTGATTTTTGGCTGGGGTTTTGTTGTTGTTTTTGCTGTTTGTTTGTATGTTTGGAGGGTGTTGTTTGGTTTTGTTTGTTTTTTGTTTTTGGAAGAACTTCAGAAATGTTATATATGTGGAGTAAAACAATGTAGTTTACAGTAGTTCCAGAGTCTAGAAATGATAGAGGATGCATCCTCCCAAGTTGTGATTTCATTTCACATTGGAGTGCAGCCTGAAATATTGTTTGCTTTTTTGCCTGTTCTGTAATTTTTTTGTAACTGTTCGTTTACTATTTCCCTAACTTCCCATCCTCTCCTTAATGTATACATATTTCATCCAAGTTTGTATGTAAGAGAATTTTCTCTACAAATAGTATTCGTTTCTTCTTGTCAAGGGAATTGAAAAAGTTTTCTATGTCACTGGAATACCTTTCAAATATTTGGGTTTTAATTAGTGTTGCCACCTTCCTGTGGAAATCTGCAAAAGAATGAACACATTGTTGGAGACTGACATTGCTATATTGATTTAATAACCTCAAACATGCTAAACAAGTTCTGTGAGTTTCTTCAGTGTGTATTGAATGTGTCCAGGAAACATGTTAAATAAAAGAACTGCAAGTTTTACAGTTTGGTATATGGCATTTTATGGTATTACAGCTAAGTAGATTGCAGGTGGATGTACAGCACTCTAGGTTGTTTCTGAAATTCAACAAACACATTTAACCTCTTTAATTTCTTTCATATCTATAACATTTCAGCATGTAAAAGTTACGTCTTTGCATTTGGAAATGTTCAAATGCAGCTTCCTAAAGTACTTCACTTTCCTCACATGAAATGTGTTCTCTTCAGTGCTCTCGTTTTTCTTCTGCAGCTTTTCTGTGTTTAATGAAACCAAATGAGTGTTTTATTGATGCATAGACACTGAATATGTTTCTTTCAGCTAAACAGTGGTACAATATTGAGCAACAAATCATTCTTTCCTCATGCAAAATTGAAAGCTTGATGAACAATTTTAAGAGCCTGTCATTTTGTTTTCCTCCAACAAATTGAAGACTTTACATATATTTTGTAGGTCTAAATATTACATCTGCTTTTAAGCAGTGGTACCTTTTCAAAACACCTTTAGTAGCTTCCATTGGAATGTAGATGCCAGCTGTCTTGAAATTGTTTCACTTTCCAATATTAAAAAAAGAGATTTAGTTTAACTCATCCTGAGATTCTCTAGATGTCAAATGGAGAAGGATGCTAAGCCTGTTCTTTAAAGTGAAGATTTTTTTTTTCTGATCTGTTTTGATAACCTGCTCTGGTGAGAGTTTTCCAGCTCTCACAGAAGAGAGGTAACTGTAAATTTCAGGAGTTTCTGGAACAAAGGCTAGGTGTTTGGAATTACAGAAGTTGTTCTAATTGGTCTGACTCACCTTCCTCCACTCTGAACAGAATGCTTCCTTTGGTTCCAGGAAGTACTGAATAAAAGAACTATTTTGATCCATGGACAGTGCCACTACTGTGGCAGAAAGCCAAGCGATGCTTTCATATTAAATAAATAGGTCTTTTCAGAACAGCAGAGAAACATGTTCCCTAGAGTGAGTAAGCTGATGCAGACTTTTGTTCCTGTGTGAAAGTCCGGATATAATGAAGTGTGTGTAGG
>VYZQ01045648.1:99219-126828 GCA_013400655.1 Mystacornis crossleyi | reverse complement strand
TCCCTTCCAACCCAAGCCATTCTATGATTCTATGATTACTTTTTTGCAGTCACATTCAGGAAAAAATCTGTCCAAGAAGTAAAAAGGAGTTTTGAAATTATATTGCATGTGAACAAAATGGTACCTTTGGTGCTTGGCCAGCCCTCCTTTGTTTCTCTGAAACAAGCAGATGAATGAGCAAGGGAGTAAGCACTTCTAAGGTTCAGAAATACTAATAGGTTGCCAATATTTTACAAAGGACATTCCACCACTTGTGCTTCATCAGGAGCTGTAGTGATAGGACAAGGGGGAATGGCTTCAAAATGAAAGTGAATAGGTTTACAATAGATATTAAGAAGAAATTCTTTACTGAGAGGGTACTGGGTCACTGGAACAGGTTTCCAGGAGAAGCCGTGGGTGCCCCAACCCTGACAATGTTCAAAACCAGGTTGGATGGGAGTTTGAGAAACCTGATTAGTGGAAGCTCCTGCCCATGGCAGAGGTTTGGAACTTTATCATCTTTAAGGTCCCTTCCCATCCAAACCTATTCTATGCTTCTATCCAGTGTGGTAAGAAGCACACTTTGAGAATGTGGGGATTGCCTGTGCTGTGAGAATTTTAATTCTTCTGTGACACAATGAACAACTGCGAATGGACACATCAGGACTTGGCATTTACATGACTGTAGTTCATGGGCAGGGAATTCTTTTCTTGAAGACAAGCTGATCACGGCAACCATACTCTGAAGCACTCTGTTCAGGATATGTCATTTTGAGAACAACACAGACTGAAGAGGTTTTGCTCTCCAGGTATTATCTTCTTGACAAACATATCTTGAGAACTGGGTGCAAGCTGCTGTATTAAAGGTATTACTTTTCTGAGGAATTTTTATGAACAATTCTAAAGAGAAAGTAGACTCTGAAAGATACAATAAGGCTCCTCTCCTCCCTCCATGGAAGGGAACTCTACCCAGGAGATGCCAAGAATACTCTTCCAGACATCACAGAACCTTTCACTTTGTCCACTTTCTTTGTTTTCTGTAAAGGAAGTCTAATTAATCACTGAGCTAATTTTAAGAACCCTGACAAAAAGTCACCAGTTCCACCCTCTGTGCCATTTTGCATTATGTCATGGTGGATGTGCTGCAAAGGAGACTTATATGTGATGGCAGTACTTCCTCTGGCAGGAGCTGCAGAGCCACATCATAGAGAGCCTCCTCCAGGAAAGATGCCGATAAAATCTAAAATGTGCTGAGATCCCTCATGATTTATTTAAATTCAAAATAAAAAATCAGAGCTGTACAGAAATATTTCTCATCATATTTTGCTGAAACTAGGATAATAAAGAAAAATCCTTCACTCTACTGAATGCATAGCTAACTAGATTTGATCCTTTAACTAATACAGTTGTAGTTGTCCCACTACCTCAATTTTTAAATTAATTCATTTTTATCATGTACACTTATTTTTCTTTATAAAACTGGCAAAAACAGATCAGCTTCAAAAAACATTTCTCTTTTACATAGTTATTTTTCAGTTTTAAGGGAGAATAGAAGCATCTGAAATTATGAACATCATTTGCCACTCAAATATATTTTTGTGCCAAGTTTTGGTATAAAGTGAATTTTCAGCTGAGTGACAAACCAATAAATATGTAGGCTTACAGTAGCTCTTCTGAGAAACTGAACTTCAAATAGTGTCTTTACAATACTAACAAAAATGTGCTAATTTTTGTGCTTATTTTTCTTTCTTAGTTTGTTCCTGATGGTTAGGAAGTTGATCGTTCATTTTTCTACTGCCATTCACACCAGCTGCTATAAAACAGCTATAAAAATACTCCCAGTGCAGGTCTTGACCGTAGATCACTGTACCTAGACCCAGCTGCAGATGGATGGAGCAGCTGGTCCAGAGAGGTGCTGTTCTGACTCCCACACACACTTGGTCATGATGCATGAAGCAGCACAGTTGCTCCCCAGCCACAATCCCCATTCAGTCACAGATTTATGAAGTAATGAGCCGCCTACCAGAAAAAAACAAAACCAGCAGCTCTCCAGCACACTTTAAACAAACACCCAAGAATATTCCATAATTATAAATAACTGCAACTCAGCCATCAGATGAATTGCTAAAACTTTTTTACATAACTTGTTAAATGGGAAGCAAATAGAGTAGAGCAAGGAAAGATGGAAATATGCCTATGTTGGGAGATAGCAACATAAAAATTGGTAATTGTTTTTCAGAATACTTTTCAGGATATTTTCTCTTTTTTTTTAACATCAGTGTGATGGTTGATGGGGCTGTTTTGCAATGATTTATGAATATTTCATGTGACCTGGCTATTTAATAATTATAAGGGGAACATGCCAGTTTATCCTGACTTCAGCTATAAGATATGGATTCTGTAGTAAATGCCAATATACTATGAAGGTACAATAGGCACCCTACATCTTGTGAGGATACAAAGTCCTGGCTCCAAAGCAATTAACATTGTTTTTTACTAGCTTGGGTATGGGGGCCTGGATTGTCGAGGGTTAGTGGCCAAACGGAAATAATCTTTCCAGAGGGGAGGTGGGAATCTCTTGTGAGGTGTTCCTGCATAGTCCCCTTTTGTGGCATGTGTGCAAAACAGATCTGTGCAATCCACAGAGTGAGGTGATGGGGGTTTTGGCAAGGAGGGCATGGAGGGGGCTTGCTGTCTAAAATTATTTTCCTCTTGGTGTTTTGCTTCCAGTTTTAAACTATTCATTCAAGAAAACTAGTTACTGCAGCTGCCAAAGGTGGGGTGCTTTTAAGTTCTTGAGCAGTATATCTCCCAGCTGTATCCTGATACTGCATTAAGACACTGTGCTGGTGGATGATACGCTTCTCTCCGCGTGTCTAATGCCAGGGTTTTCATGTAAAACAACCCAGGAACAGACAGAAGAAACCCAGTGAACAATCTGAGCATCGGTGTTCAGCCTTGACCTGCACACTGCAGTTCCCAGAGATGTGCTGAGGTGCAGATACTGTTCGCTTTCATTAGTGACCATAGTGTCAAATAGACATGAACTACACTTGTCCATCCGGTTTGATCTGATGGACAAGTGCAGGGAATCTGTAGAAAAATAACTGTACATTACACACTGGATAAATAGTAGAAATGAGGGCCTGAGAGTTAAAGTTTTAAAACACTTACTTGCAAAAAGATTTATATAACAATTATGTACCCTGCAGTACACCTTTCAGAAACTTAATATTATTTGAATTTACTTCATATTATTTAGTGCTGATAAGAAATATACTCACAGCTCTAAAGAACCCAACCTCCTGAATACTATTTGTTCCTAGAGAAGCAATACTGAGCGGTATTATTTATTTTATTTTCTACCAATTTTTCTTGAAAAATCCACCACAGGTCTTGAGGCTTAAAAACAATACAGTAACAGTGGCTGATTTTATTTGATGTCAATTACCCTTGAAAGGGCAGGTTCAATCCTTTATGTCTCTCTTCTTCAATGAGCATAAGTAATTCAATGACTTGTCCTGTATCAGCAGGGAAATGGCTACATTATCTAATAGCCTTCTTCCATCTCGAACATGTAAGATCCTATCAATGTCAATAGTTGAATTGTGTAACAAGGCTAATGTATTTACAGAAAGCCAAGATAATAGAAATAATAAAATCTAGACCGAGGAACTCTCCAATTTTAGTAAGATAATATGTTGATTTTTTTTTTTACCAGGCAAAGATTTTCTTTTTTGTGCTCAATAGCTCTCCTCATTGACTTTGTCCTCTTTTTTTTTTGGAGAGCTCTTATATGAATGGAATCCCACAAGAAATTAACCATAGCCATATATAAACTCATTAGTTAAGCAATGCATGACAGCAAGGGCTTGTATGCACAGAGACTGAAGGGAATTTGGGACAGAAGTCCAAACTGTGACCTTCCCAGGTGCTAACATTTAGGAAGTGAGAGTATGCACTACCCTAGAGAAACCTGGAATGAAGTTCTCCTCTGACCTTTGCCTTCTCCCATAGAATTGATTGTCCTTGCTCATTCCATTAACACTTTATTTCACTGAGGTCTATCCAATGCAGTAGCACAGGAAACATAAGGGGTTTAAAACTTGGCCTTATAGGCAGCTTGGGCTACCTATATCTAGGCAGAAGCCAGCTAATTTCATAAGGTGATTACGTTCTCCAACTTCTCCTCACAACACAGTAGAGTTGTAACTGGCAAGTTTGTTTTAGAAGTGCGATTGTAAAAGTCTACTTTTTGTAGCACTCCTATAAAGCGTACTTTTTGATATAAAGGAAGTCCCACCAATAACTCAACATGGTCATTCAGAATTGTAAGACACAAACAAATACAGAAAGCCCTTCCTTGCTTGCTGGGAAGTTTAACTTTATTTCCAACAAGACTGTTTGCTGAGCAAAAGTGTATTTCTGAAGTCCACTTCAAGTATCAAGATGTGAATGAAATCTAAAATATGATCAAAAATTCAGTTTGCTGTCCTGTGGCCTCTCAGTTCTCAAGCACAGTGGAACATTATCTGTCCACAAACACAACATGCTTCATTTGTTTATTTTCTGAAGTGTTAGCTCAAACTCTGTGACTTTTTCTGGAGTTTTGTGTGCTGCTCTGAATGCTAAAATGAACCCCAGCATTATTTTCTGTGAAGTTTTTTGGATTTAGGTTCATTTTAGAAGAATGTATTTTAGAGGCATTTTGTCTGGAGCAAATGGCTCCAGAGGAAAGCTTGTGAGCAGGATGGCATTTCTGAACCTGCCTTCCCAGAGCTCCTGAGCAGTGTGTGTGCTTTTTGGGGTACAGTGTCATTTTCCACTGGCTCTGAAGAATATCTTTTTGTGCTGTAGTGTCTCACCTGCTTAATAATAGTAAATTGCTATATAATCATTAACTGACCAATATCTGTTGAAGTAAACCTGAAATAAGGAAAACCAGATGTTGTTTTCTGTGTTTAATGGAAAAGGCTTATGCATCCTCATGCCGTATTGTCTGACCTTTCTTGCGTTTGGACCTTATGTACCAGACAGAGGTATTTACCACATAATCCATGTATTTGAATGCTGTTTACAGATTACCCAGAATACATCTGGAAAAGCAAAACAGCAGCCCCTGGCAAATGTGCCGATGAGCACAACATTTGAGCAACGGGAAGCAGGACACCTAAGAGCTGCAGATCCCAGAACACAACTGCTCACATGCCCTGTCATCCCCTGGAGGCACATGAAAACTTCTACACTTAAGAAGAAGGCAGAACATTTCACTTTCTTCAAAATCTCACAACTGGGTAAAGAGGAATAAATATCACTCCATCACCAGTGCACTTTATTATTTCATTCTTCTGCAGAAATAAAAACACATCATTAAAAGTTTTCCAGATAGAAACAGTTTCTGACCCATCCAGAGTGAATGGCAGCTCTTCACGGGTGAATAGCCTAAGTACTTAACCCATAGGGCTTATAGTAAGTGTGAAATGGTGGGATGATTTCTGCATAAATGGGGAGCACAAGCTGAAACTTCTTTTTTCAGAGGGCAAATCTTCTTAGAGATAGCATTGACATGGCCATAAATCAAGATGCAAGGATATCTTTAAAGGTATTTGACCCCATTTTACTGATATAACTCAGGTGATTTCCCTCTTAAGGCAGATTTTATAGCCTCATTGAAATAATTCTCTTATGGTAATCAAGGCTTCAACAGGGCCGTCATTCTCTGTGTGTGACCCAGTCACCACTGGAGGAAAGGTACTACCCGAAAGAGGGAGAAATAGCAAGAATAGCAGCTGCCACAATCTTACTTCAGCACTGAGAATGTTGCTCTAGTGCAGGAGGGCAGTGCCTCACTGAGGGATTCAGTCCACTGCTATCATTTCCAGGATTAAGCTGGAAAGTCATATAGATATGCTAAAATTAGTGGCTTTGCTATCAGAACTGTATTGAAAACCACACCTCCACCCTCTCCCTTATTGCCCTGTAGGAAACCAACACCTTTCCTCTCAGGGGAAGTCTATCTGCATGATTTTGGCCCTCCTTGTATTGAGTCAGTCAAAGGTTCATCTAGTTTAATAACTTGACTTACAGTGAGCAGCCACGGATGTTCAGGAAAGAATAAGAGGTGGTCATGCGCAGAGTGATCCCTGCCTTGCTACACACCTCTAGTTTCTGATAATCTAGCTGTGCTGACTTTTGTTGAATGAAAAACACAACTTCTTTCTATTGTAGTGTAAAGCAATGCTTTTTATTTTCAGCTTTTTGTTTGCTTGTTTGTTTTTAATCTGCTGAAAACCAATATGACTATTTTCCCTCATTGTTCTTTGTCTTAACAATTTTCCAACTATGCCAGTTGCTCTAATTAAAGATACACCCTCTCTTCCTGCAAACCTTGGTCTGTCATTGGCTGCTTTCTGGTTCTTTTGTTCTGAGATATAATGATGAACCTATTCTAGATGTATTATTCAAAAAATCCATGGTTTTATCCACCTTATCATATTTTCTTCCAACTGCTGTTCCCTGGATGAAGAGTCCAAGTATAGTCTCAGTCCTAATGGAAATGAGAAGAAGGATTTACTGGTACAGCAGCTGAGACTCTTTGTAAAGCTAGTCAAGAACTCTTCACCAAAGTATTTATTCTTGGAAAATGTCAGTTTGTAGAATCTTAGTATTTTTCCAGGAACATTCCAGTCTTGAAAAATCTTTAGTAAGAGGTTTCTCTAGTCGGGGTAGGTTTTCTGGCCAAACTGAAAGCAGGAATGAGGGAATAACTCCACCACTTAGCTGCTGGGATGCAACAACATGGAAATGCAAGCATCATTTAACCTATCTTCAGAAACACAGAGCTTATATAAAGTTAAAGGAATGCTCACTGAATTAAGGTCAAAGAAGGAACCGGTAGGATGGTATAGTGGACCCACAAATTTTCATGCCTGTGATATTACTCTAAACACTCTGACACAATGCACTCCATTCTCCTTCACCCTAGGGCTCTTTTACCAAAGCCAGCATAAAGAGCTGGACAAATACCAAACATAAAGAGCCCTCCAATTGTAAAGTAAAATAAATTATTCTCCATTTTCATGTAGTTCTACACAAACTGTGTGTTGCTGTCCGAGAAACACAGAATTGGTCTGAAATTATAACAGAAAGGAAAATCATTCACCAGATCGGTGAAACTTGCCTTTGTCACTGAATAGTAGCTTGAGCTCCATCTGGACACCAGGCTCTGCCTTTGGTGAACTTTGCTCCAAGATTTTGCTTTGGAAGAGAGCAGGGTAAGAACAAATTCATCATTTCTCATTCAGGAAGCTAAAGACTGAGGCATCTAAGGGTCATTTCTGGTGAAGGACAGTTTTTGGATTGTATACCACAGTTCTCAGATACTCAGCATGTTGCTGCTTGTTTTGTATGACGTCAGCTGCAGTGTTAGTGAGCATCAGGGATGTCATAGCCAACATTTCATTTCCTGGCTCAGTTAACAATTGCAGAGTAGATGCTGCTGACTGAAAAGTAGCGAATGAAGTATTTGTATATGGAACTCAGTCCTGAGTAGGTGTTTTACTTAACTTTAGAAAGTTTCAAGATTTTGTTCTTTTGCCAAGTTTAATATTGATATTATTTCAAAAGTAACCACCAAGGCTGATCCTTCCAAATGCTCAATTTCCTCAGCAGCAGCTGAATTCCACATTAAAAGCTGGTGTGTGCATATAGTGCCAGCCAGAGCAATGCAAAGATACCACCTAGAGTTGTACAGCAATATTAGCAGTACTGCAGTTCCTATCAGCAAGGCAGACTGAGACATCTCTCCCAGCCCTGGATGTGATGTGGGTAACTCCAGAGGAATAGGCAATTTCTTTAATCCACCAGCCTGAAGGTATCGTGAAAAAGAAGTATGTTTTGAAAAACTGTCTCTTTTCTTTTTTTGCTCCATGTAATTCTCTTTCAGTTTGGAGTAGTTTTCTTTCCCATTCTACTGCTAGGAAAGCAAGTGAGATTTCAGTGAGGCTGAACAAAAGTGGAAAAAAATCGATGAAGAATCAGTGTTCTTTACCATTTAAGCACCGTGTATGAATACAAGTTGGAACAAATGTACCTCTGCTGACAGGTGGAAGAAATAGACTTACTTGTGTTGATATAGCTGTATGAGAAAGGAGTTAAATTATCACTTTTCCCTACCATTCAGTATCCATGCTGGGAAGAGAGCTTATTATCTCTATGACAATTACTCTCTTGTGCATTGCAATATGGAGAGTAGCTCAGCTAAAGCATGTTGTCTCTGCTGAACTAAAAATGACAAATTTCACAAACTCATATTCAATGTCAGCTTCTCCTTTGTTCTTCAATTTTTGTGACCCACAAGATTAATCTCCTGGTTAAATCACTTAACAGCTACAGTACTTACAGCTTTATTGTTTTCACATTATCCAGCATATCAAAACCCAAGCCAAAACACAACCATCCAGGCCAAATTTTTGAAAGGGTGTGTCTAGGAACAAGTTTTTCTTTGTGAACAAGGAAGCATTTATATAAGGTTTTGATTAAGAGTGAATACTGTGTAGCCAGTGACAAAAGTATTAATTTTGTAGTGATGCTTAGAGCAAAATGTCTCCTGTTCTCTGCCCTACTGTTGACTAAAGTGGGGAATATAATTTGTACTCTTATTTTACCCATACCATCTTTTGGTGTCCATAGTTTTCTGTACTGCAATGGGTTCAGAAAAATCCAAAGTCAGGTGAAGAAAGCCCCAGAATGATGGTTGTTACAAATATACCCTGAAGAATTATCAAAGATAAAAAATTAATGATAAAAAACCCTAAACGCCCCCAGAAAACAAACAAGAAAACAAGCAAACAAAAAACCATTAGGAAAGAACTACGTAAAATGATTTTTTTTACCAGAATTTTGTAAAATGCTTTTGTATCACTAAAATATTTCTTCAGCCTGGTAAAAAGACCCAGTTCTTCAAGACTGAGAGATTTAAGCGTTTTTTTAGGATAATACAACTGATTTTCACGATAAGCTACATGAAACACTTATAATTCCAGTCTGAATTCAATTTTCTCAGTCTAATTAAAAAATTCGCAACCGTATTTTGAAATTAGATGCTTCCATAGAATCAGAGGCTTTGCAGAAGGCCAGGTAAATTAGACTTCCCAGATTTTCTTTGTCTCAGAAATCAAATTCTTATCTTCTCAAAAGAAGTGACCAGGCTAGTACATAAAAATTACCTTAAACTGGCTTTTTTCTTCAGTTTTCAGCTACACCTTTCTGTGCTTTCCTTTGCAGTTTGTGCTACAGTCTCGTCTGCTTTTAAGGTGAGACTGGCAGCCCCAGCACTGCCTGCAGCTGCCAGATGAAGGGAAGTCCTGGCCCAAGCCCTCTCTCTCCCCCGGACTTTTGCAGAGATCTTGCATTATTTTATTTGTCTCTGACTCCAGTGGTTATCTCTGAAATGGAACTGCCCCTCCTTTAAACAAAGTTGTGAAGAGATTTACAGTGGTGGTCAGTCGCACCCTCAAACTCCCTCACAGAAATAGCTGCGTGCAGGCTTTTACATGCACACACCCGGCTTTCTTGTGGACATTTTGCAGCTTTTACAAATGCTCTAGAAAGCAGGAGAACACTAGGCAGCTTTGCTTCTCAGGCAGCATGTCTTTCTGTGAGTGTTCATGAGGTTCATACACACACCTAATCGGGTACCAACCAGTCTCCGATAGAGGTTCTGGATGGCCCCTAGGAAAGGAAACATGACTAGCAAAAGTTTTCTTCCTATTCTGCAGAAAAACACTCCGGTGCCTCCTGACTGCACACGCTACCGGCTATTGCCTTTGCAAAAGAAGGTAAAACATGAAATTTAAGACACTTCTGCATTATAAGACACAAAAGAAGCAGAAGGAATAAATGTTGCAAATGTAGCTGTAGGGAATAAAGCTATCCTCTTTTCACTAAACGTGTCTGCAGAAGAACACTTGAGATAAGCTTCATTATCTTTCTATAGACACCTTGCTAACACAGGTGGGAGTCACTTAGGTAACTAGCAGATGAAGGATTTGCTCAAGGTCAAGCAGAGTCTGTCAAAGTCACTGTTAACCCAGTGGAAAAAAAAATGCATTGAAAGCCTCCCACAGGAAAAAAAAGCCCTTTTTCTCTTTTCAAAATGCAAATTTCCTCCGAGAATGTATTTTTTTCCTTTTTGTTCAGTTTTTCCATACAAATCATGAACAAATGTTTGATTTTTTTAATTCTGATTTTTTAAGACCCTGCATTTTTCATGTCGTTCCAGTGTTTTTGTGGACAATATTGCATCCCTCTTAGCTGTAGTCGGTGCCAGTTGTGGAGTCTGGAAGTACTGATTTCCAGACCCTTGTACTTAAGTATTTCATTTTATGTTTCAGTATGTCAGAAATACTACAGTTAAAAAGAAAAAAAAAGGAAAAGAAAAAAAAAAGAAAAGGAAAGGAAAGGAAAGGAAAAAAAAGAGAAAAGAAAAGGAAGAAAACTCCCAAAATATAGTTCCAAGTGATCTGCATAAAGCAAACAGAAATGCAGATGCTGGATTGTGTCCAGGACTCCTGGTTTCCTGGGACACTTACAAGACAAAAGTTAGGGCAGCATGCTGCAAAAAGATACCACGCTTTTCCAGCACTGATAGACTTTCCACATCTGCAGTGCCACAGCTATAGAATTAGTTGTCAGACCCAAATTATCTCTCTTGCAGGCTGTACTGGCCAGGTTTGGAGGGCCATAAATCAAGGCTATAGTGTGGCAATCTGGAGAGAAAAGAGCTTTTAAATAATTAAAAAAAAAATCTATTGCTTTTTTTAAAAAGGCAATTCCCATTAACTTTTTAATCTTTCTCATATTTTGTTCGGTAGTATGGGGGCTTTTCTTTTCCCCCTTCCCTTATTACTTTTTTGTAGTAAGCAGTGAGTTCATTCCATGGGAGATGCTGGAACGGGGACTATAGGGGAAAGACAAGGGTGCCTTCAGAGATGACATTTTTAATTAACAGCTGAGGATAGTCTAAGAGCAAAAATAGGCTAGAATGAAAATCGTATTTAAATATTGTTGAACTGGGACCAGCTCATGCAAAAACTTCAGGTACAGTGAGTGCCTTCAGAAGCAGGTCAACCTAAACAGCAGAACTGAATTCAAACCCAGTTTGAGGCAGGTCTGAAATAAGCAGCTTGATCTTACATCTTATTCCTTGATACTTATCTTTCTTACCCCCACATTAATGGTCCGACAGTATTTGTGCTCTTTTTTCTTGATTTTAAATTTTTCTTTTGTGAGAAAAATTAAAAGGTTTCTTGGGAGGAGCAAAAAAAATGTGCATTTTCGGGAAGGGGGCTCCTGTTTTTCTGAGGAATCACAGTGCAAAAGAAAATTTTTGTCAGAGTTGGAAACCTGAACATGAATGCTGGTAGGAAGGCAGTTGTAGTGCTGCAGCACCATCTCCTGGAAGTCAGTCATTTCTGAATTTCTAGACCCACTATAGTACACAGTCACACAGAGAAATGAAATTTAACTTGTGGTTAATTCAATCTATTTCCCTTCACAAAAACATTTTAACAAAATATGGGGCTATTAAAAAAATTCCCATTACTTATAATATTTGCAAGTAAATATTTCCATATAGAAGTTTACTGCCATCAGGCAGTAATTAGTCCTTAAATTCCAGCATTTGGTACTCAATCATCAGAAAAAGGAGTCATAAAATTTGACAGTAAAGGTTATTAGGGACTGTCCTTCATCAAAAATTTATTTGGTTAGTTTTTAGTAATTTATTGTGGTAAAATAATAAAAATATCTAACTAATTCTGTAGAAAATAATAAAAATATCTTACTAATTTTGAAAAAAGCACTAAAAGTAGTATTTAAGTTTTTGAGATTTTACATTATCAATTTATGCTGTCCTAGAATCAGCTTTATAACCCAGTAGCATAAATTAGTCTTAAAAAAAAAGTGTTAGTCAATGTGTAAATATGCTTTTTAAAAAAAAATACAAGTGTTATATCTTTTGTCATGAGTATTCCTTATGAGTTCCTCTCAAATACCTACTGAAATTTTTCAGCTGATCATAGTATGCGCAGGCAAGTTTTTTCCCAAAACCAAAGGTTTTCCTCTGTGTTAAGAGAGCAATTTCCCACTCCTGCTGAGGATATGACTCCCTGATTTAACATGTCCAGCATATCACCTATGCTGGCTTGGAACATATCCCCAGTGCGGATAGCCCCAGAGCTTCTCCCAGTTACTGCTGCAATATCCCCCTGAACTCATGTTGGCTCTCGGGGCCCGTGGGATGGTGCAGAGCAGAAGCCGCAGTCCAAAGGGTCCTGACTGAGGCAATTCACAAACAGGGTTTGGCAGGTCACCTCTGTTTTCCAGTTCAGGTGTTTTGTGTTGGGACTAAACCCCCTCTTAGCCTATTTTTGTTCCATATGCATTATCTGCAGAGGGGTAGACCCCACTTTTAAAAAATAGTGGGAAATATGAGTTTAAAAAGTAGAATTGAGGTGACGTCCAGCAACAATAACTCAGAGAGCCCTGAAAACTACTACAACTCAGTTCAGCAATACTGACAGGCATAACAGGCACTCAACAGCGCTCGATAGGCTTTAAGACTATTTGCCTGCATGTACCTCTGCTGAGACATATTTTGGCTTTTTTCATACTGAATTCTTCCCTCTTTTCCGCCTGCTCTCTGCTAGAAGCCGTGTCTTGTTGAGACACATCCAGAAACAGCTTATGTTTTTGCCGTATTCACATTTCTGTTTTAAATTTACAGTGTGAAATGTCTCAGCCAAGTTTGGCAGCTCGGGCAGCTCCGCTCCCTGCAGCAGCGCTTCCAGGCTCCCCTCGGGCGGCTCCAGCCCCCTGCGCCCGGGCATCGCACACGGCAGCGCACGGCTGCGAAAACCCACACCGTCTGCCAAACCGGGGGGCAGTGCCGCCTGTTCTTCAGTTCCACTGGCACCTCGTCTGTAATGCCGCACGCTCCCTCTGCAGAGGGGGGGAGCGCTGCACGTTCCCTCTTGTGGAGCATCCTTGCTGCTCTGGCTCGCTTCCTTGTGCCAAATTGCGATGTAGTCTGGATGCACCCCCTTAGGAGCAGGGAACAGTCCCCTGAGAGAGCCCTCAGAGTGTCTCAGGAGGAAAGGGCTTCAAATTCTGTTCCTCTGAGCATTGCTGATCCCGGCTATTTTCACCAAGACAGGAACTCAAACTGGGCACGCAAAATGGTAATACAACAGTGCTTTCAACATGGAAGGTAAACTCCTGTGCAGACAAATAACGAAAAAAATCACATTTAAAGATAGCTTTTAGCATAGGGCTTTTCCAAAATTATTCCAGTCATGAGTGAATCATGGATAAACACTGAGCTGTTTCATATTAAAAAAGTAGAACCATTAAAAAAACACAGGATTTGAAGGAACTTCAAAACCCTACTGCTCTATGATGAGATCAGTTATACTTTCTAATTATACCCTAACTATGCCTTGTAAGTATAGATCTATGCTATGTATATACTAAATCTCCTGATCACCAATCAACCTCTTCCACTTGTTCACTAAGTTTTACTTTAATTTTAGTAAGCTTCCACAGTGTCTGACCTGAATGTCTTCTATATTTCTTCAATTCCTTTGTTGTTCAATATATCCCTATTGGATGTGAAAAACAGATTATCCTTTTCCTCCCTGCATGAGCTCTTTACATTCTTGAAGCCTTTGTTGTCTTCCTTCAGGTTTCTTTTCTTCAGGTTGCCCTCCCCTCCCCTTTAGCTATTTAAGTTCAATATTTCCTCATTCCTCATGCTTTTTAGACCTCTAATTCAGCTTCCAGACTCTCCAGAAGGTCTACTTAATTCCTGCAGTACAGGACTCAGGGCTGTGGTACTCAAAAATAGCTGTTAGTCGTCCAACTAAACCCTTAGCAGCAAACAGAAAACTTTTCTTAGCAGTACTTCTGTCCTGCTTTTTGTGGTTTTGGTTTGGTTTGCTTTGTAGATATAAAGATATCTCCTTTCTTTTTATGTTCTTGTGGTATTCTGTCATCAAATGTACATTGTATTTTATTATTCAAAATTCCAACATGGATAAAAGCACATCCTCCACTTGGAAATCCAGTCTTTTTTGCATGTGAGCTCTTCAAAGTCAAAACACTCTCGTCCTTGAAACACAGACTGGGGTAATGTCAAATGTATTCAAGATTGACTTTGCGATGAATGTTACGGTCCAATGAGAAGACAGAAACCAAATGGGCTGAGAATTTGGTTCCATTTAGAACAATGGCAAAACACAGTTGGCCTGAGCTTCTATCCATTACACCTGGCTCAGAGGACTTCTAAGCTAAAGAGTCATGCTGGCATCAGCTGTAGATCACGTATTTTTTATTATTTTTGTGAAGTTCCAGGAGAAAGAATGCTGAAACACGGCATATGTTACATATCAAAACCACCTGCATATATGTTGCTTCAGCTATTGACATTACATCATGACAACTGAAATAGCATTGCATAAATCTCTCTAATACCCTTCATGAAGGCCATCAATAATTTTTAAGTGTTCATAACACTGAAGCATAAGATAGAGAAGATAGTGGTGCTCCTTTGGATGTAGGGATGCATTGCACTTAACCACAGCATTTTTAATGAATCGCAGTAATGAGAAAGTACGTAGTGACATGGTGATGGTCTTGATTTGTACCTCAGTTACCTCTGACAATTTTAATATCTTATCTTTAAGCAACTTTACTTGTACTGTTTCTCATTCTCTACTTTCTCACAGTTGTAAAATGGACTTACTTCAAGATACAGTTTGAAAATTGCTTCCTGATAAGAAATAGATGAGAAATGTGGAAACATATAGCTATTATTTTCACAGCTATATAAGCAAGATAGTGAAATTTAAATCTTCCTTTAACAAATACCTTTATGAACTTTACAGCCCAGTATTTGCCTGATTTAGGAATAGCAGACAAGGTATTACACTGTAAATGTCGTAAAAGCCTTGCAATCTGAAATAGACTGGTAAAGGGCTTTGGGCTATCTAATAGAGGATACTAGGAAGAATATAATCAGTTGGACATGTAGTGAGGAACAATATTAAAATAAAAATTACGTGTCATTATATTTGAAGCTTACTTCCCCTTACTTCTTTGTCTTGAAATTTAGTCTGGGAATTTCTTCCCAGACCAGAAAGTCTTCCTGGCCATGGACAGACCCAAGAGCACTGACGGACCCAAAACCCCAGATGCCACCTGCAGGCCGCTGCTGCGTCATCTGAATCGGGGCGGGAGAGGCTGGCCCCGGCTTTTTCCGTGTGCCACTGCAGATAGCCGTGCCAAGCAGCAGGGACAGGTATTTCTCCTCAACAAGTTGGTCTCTTATGGAGCTAAGGGATCAGGAGATGGGAGAAAAGCAAAAAGGATGCTGAAAAAAGAGCACTGCAGCTAATGAGAGGAGAGGTGGTGAAAGCCATTGCCAGAACTGAAAGGAAATGCTATATACAGGATGTAGTGCTGGAGTTTGGAAAGAGGCTGAAAATCTCAGCCTCCACAAGGCTCCAGAGGGAGCAGAGACATTGAGAAACCTCGGCAAACACACCCTTCAGGAGCAGGTGTTCCACGCTGGCTCATCCCACCCCGCTCCCCTCCTGACCAGGTAACCCACACCTCCACAGCTCTCTGTGAGTGGGAAGTGTATGAGACCTGTCCCTGGGGAAATGAAGCAGCACAGTTAGATTGAGGAGGAGGAGGACAAAGAGCCTGTTAGTCACCTTGTACTGAAGGTGACTGTAAGGAACAGGAATATCTATTTATATATGTACTAAATCCTGACTGAATGCACAGGAAGGTCAACTTTGAGCTACTGGCCCTGCAAATGTAGGGGAACAGACTTGACCACTTAGGGAGAAAAAGTAAAACAAGGAAAGGTGGAGGTGAAAACTGCACATAACCAGATGACAGGAAAAGTGGGGGAAAAAAACAACTTGCCTAAGGAAATTACAAATTAGGATCAAAGTAAATGAAGAAAAACCAGAAGAAGATAAAATTGTAAAATTCAAAAAAAGGACAATGTATCCCTGCTAGAAACAGTGTTTCATTAGGACTGGTGAGAGTTTCAGGGAACCTGAAGAGTGCCAATGACACAAAGATGACATATTATGTTACATTAAAGACATTAAAAATTGCATTAAGCATAGAAGAAAACCAGAAATTTGAAAAAATATAGTCACTGAAACAAGACAGAGAGCAGGAACAGGAGTAGTTGCTTTTAAAAGCTGACATAATGCTGCCATTTTATCAGATTCAGAGAAATCCAGGGACACTCCTATTCCCTTTCTCCTCCTGAGCAGAAAACCAGAAATCTGATAGGATAGGCACGAGAAAAGTGAGGTGTTATCAGAAATTGTACTTAGAATGCAAATGTATATGAGAAAGAAGGAATTAGACTGAGGATGCAGAAACACTCTAAAGTTAAAAAAGAACAAAATAGCAACCGTTTCTGGAGTTAAAATTCCATTTTTTCCCCTGGTCCCTGTGAATAACATTTAGCAACAGCTCTTCTGGTCCTTTGGCCAAATTTATTCTGAGAACACCGATACCTCTGCGGTAATCAAAGGTTTAAATACCTTTGTCAGACTTAAACAGAAGAAGATATACTAATTCTGATCACAAAGGAAAACAGCAGGAGACAGCAGGAAAAAAGCAGGAGAGTGTACTGGACCTTGTTCTGGAAAATCTATCATACCATGGGCATAACTCTGATTTGCTACAGAAAAATAGTCACACAGCAAGCTGGAAAATAAACTTTGCCACTTTCCTACCCTTCATTTTTCAATCTCTCCACATCTTTCTCTATTATTACACCTGTGAGGAATTTTTAGAAACTGAGAGTTTAAGAACCTCTTAAAGTACTCCGCTGAGTTTACTGACTGAAATAACAGTCCTAATTTTATGCCACATTGCAGTAGTTCTCAGATTTTCTTGAATAGGTCTGTTCAATTTTTTAATATCAACAAATAAGTAACACCTGATTCAGAGGTGGCTCTTCTTTGAAAGGACTTTTCTTTTAAAGTATTATATATATTGACATAATATGAAAATGTAATAGCAGTTGACTAACTATCAGTTTGCTCTGAATAGAATTGAAATTAGTATAAAATATCCCAATACCATTAACCCCAATGGCTTAAGTCACACTCAGTTGCAGCTTTCCTTTAGATTCCTTTTCATGTCCCCTGCCAAAAAGCTATTGACCTTGCCTTGTTTAGTTTGAGTCTTAAACATGACAACATATGATTTTCAGAAGAACAAGCAGGGAGTTTTGGTGCTCCCCTGGAGATACTGGTCGGGGGGGCTGCTGCTGAGCTCAGTGGAGAAGTCAGTCCCAGAAATAAATGGGGCCCCTGTCAACCCATTGTACTTCAGCACAGAGGTTTAGTCCAGACTGTTGGTCTGGTCTTAACTTGTGGCTCAGAGGCAGAAATTGTGAGGGGCAGCGCTGGAGAAATGCTGATTAGTAAAATACAACTAAAAACCTCTTCAGAACATCAGCTGACAGGGTACCACATTTCGATTCAAATTTCAGTTTCAGCTTTGAAGTATTAAATCAGGGACTTACTTAGAAGCCGCCTTTCCCATAGAAAGGTTGGGATCACTTAAACAGCAAGAGATGGTAGCAAGAGAGATCTTCATAAGGGAATTGGAATAAACCAAGAGTTTACAGGCTATGGAAAAGAAGATAATAAGGCCCTGTGATTTCTCCCTGCTAGAGCTGTCAGCACCCAGCTCTTCCTCCACCTGCCCTCAGGGAAGCTATGACCAGACTAGGATCCCAACTGTAGATGTTTTTATCTGGGTCACAGTTTGGATTTTCAGTGAATGTGGTTTATACCAGAATTCAGAGCCAGGAAGTGCAATTTCCTAGAAATCAAATGGAAGAATTACGGGAGGAGAGGGTGGACTGAGAAGTATGAGGGAAAGCAAAAACTTCACAGATGTACTAGACATGGAGACTCCAAGAAAAAAGAAGCTGAGGTCTGCAGAAACCTCAGGAAAAGAAATGGAACATATTTCTCCACAGGGAGAAAGCTGGCTGTGACCTGCTATTGCTGGCAGATGGAGCTTCAGCCTCAGATTGCAATCTATTAGGCTTAAAAAAAAAGTAGTAAACTGTCTTGGCAATGAGAGGGAAACCAACTACATTGCTGAAGGAAGAAAAACCACATGCTCTGACGGCTTAGAGGTTCATGACCCCTGCTCACAAAAGAAAATGAAAGGTGGCAGTGGTTGGTGACTCACTTCTCTGGGTAACAGAGACATCCATTTGTTGGTATGACCTAATGCTTATGGGGAGGCTTTGACCAAACCAGAGATTTTGCACAAGGTTGCCAAGGCTCATTCAGCCCTCTGACACCTCCTCCACATGACTCAGTCACTTGAGAGCTAATGCCACTGCTCTAGGAACAAGCAAGGGGAAACCATAAGGAACAGCAGGGATCCTGAAGCGATGGTGAGAGAATCGGAGCCTCAGCTGGTGTTCTTATCAATTCCACCAGAGAGGGTAAAAGCCCAAGCAAGGACAGACACATCCTGGAGATAAATATACGGCTGTACAGATGGTGAGGCTTAGAGTACTTGGGTTTCCTGAAGGGGGAGGCAGTATTCATAATAGGGTCATAAGAGGGATGAGAAGGAAATGACTGAATCGGTTGTAGATATGTGTAAAGTATGTTGCCTTATATGATGCAGGATGCACATGTTCACTTTGAGATCTGGAATCTGGAGGGAGACAGACCTGTTGAAACTCTCCAGGGTAATAACAGAATGAGGAAAGGACATCTTTGGAAAAGACATAAAACAGGATGCAGAGAATGCAACCCAGGGTGTGTTTAAATTTATTTTAGCCTTTTCTTTGTTAGGTATCTAATTTAAACTAGTCATGTGGACTCATATTGCAGTCAGACCCTTTCACCTGTCCTAGACTGCTATTTTATGATAGGAAAAACTGCCTCTGAAGGAGTTTGTTTCTCTACATGGACTCTGAAGGAAACCTAGATAACTAAGTACCTAAGATAGATAAAAAATCAGAATAAAATATTTTCTCTTTCACAGACCTGAGTGGAAATCAAATCCCTTCTTGACTTGATTCTGAGCAAAAAGGAAAACTTGACTGAAAATGAGGAGGGGCAGATAAAATAAAGGAGAATGACCAATGAAGTGGTAGAATCGATACATCTTGGAAATGGAGGAGGAGAGAACACTGGAAGAACAGGACGGTTGGCTTCAAGAAAAGATATTTTCATAACTCAGTGAACTGAATGATAAGATCAATTAGGAAACACAACTTCAGGAAAGAGTACAAGGGAGTTGCAGCTGGCAGTTTCTTAAATAAGGCACAAAAAAGATGAATGACAAAGTAAGTATAAGGAAGAGTGGCCATTGTGGGGCTTGATTTACCATTTTTTCAGGAGCATTTCAAACAGAACAGAAGTGAAATCTTTCACTCCCTCACAAGTTCCTTTCTCCCTTGTCTCTAATTTCTCCTTAGCTGTAATGAAAAATAATATTGCTTATGAGTTCCACCTCAGATTCTCCTTGAAAGCAAATGAATGAAGATGAATAGCGAGATGCTTTAGCTACCTCTTCAGTATTTCACTCTCAGTAAATGAATATAATATACAAACTGGCCAAATTCTTAATGACAAGCATGAAAAATTGCATAAATGTGAGGAGCCAATGCCAGAAAGAACAAAACACAAGATAATTTCAATATACAGTTGTCATCAAAAAAAGAGCAACATTAAAGCATTCTGCAGTTTTTTAAATGGTAAGTCATACTCTTCTGCTTAATGGAAAAGGAAGGCTAATGACAGATGTTGCCGATGGATCTGAAGAGTTTCATGGATTTTTGGCTTTAGTCTTCACCAACTGTGATCAGATAGCTAACACAATTACCATCAATGTCAAAGGATATGAAGTCCACTGGCATAGAAAAAGAGCATCTTGGAGGCTATCTAAATAAGTTAACTGCTTTCAAATAATCTGATACTCTCTTTAAATTCTCCTCAGAGAAATTAGGGCACTGTCTAGAGCAATGTCAGAAAATGTAGTCATTATTGAGGATAGCTGGGCTCCAGAAGACTGAACAGATAAAACACAGTGTAATGTGTATAAAAAGGAGGAAAGTAGTCCTCCAGTGGAGCTTCACTTCAGCTGTATAATGACACTGGAATATATATAAAGAAAAAGGCTATAAAGTATTTGTGATGACAGAATAAAGGGGTATGTGGATAGGAAAGAAGGAATAACCAAGTATGACATAGTTGCGTTTCTTTAAGATTTGACTGTCTTCTATCCCGATTCTACAAGCAGGTTAGGAATACATGGTTGAAAAAAATAAGTGCAACATCAAGATGGGATCTACAAGATTTTTTGGTTGGTCTGGTAGTCTCCAGACTAATATTTAAATTATTTAAACATTAAATAATTTGGACAGGAGAACAGAAATAAGTTTTTGAAATCTGAGGCTGTACAATCTTGTAATTGTAAATATTGTAGACAGCAAGATTAGAACTCAAAATGACTTTGATAAATTGAATATATTCTTGATGTAAATGACATTGAGATATTGAATAAATGACATGCAATAAATGGGCACAATTCAGCAAAGCTGTGTGCAAAACATGGCACTGTGAGAGATAAACAAAAGTGAAGTATGAATGCATCACTAAATCACCTGGCTACAGCAGTGAATAACAGAGCACATAAACTTATGGTTCAAATGAAGTGTGACTTCAGCCAGAGGTCCATTCTAGATGTATTTCTGAAAAATAGGACACTTTTGGAGAGGGTCCAGAGGTCACTGACTGAACAAAAAATCTGAAGACCTAGAAGACCTAGGAAGGAGACTTGAACTCATTGTTCTGGGATTTTTGTTGGGGTTTTTTTAAGTGCAAATAGAAGTGAGGGAGAGACTTAAAAGCAGTTTTCAGCTACATCAAATTTTACTGAAAAGGGGGAAGAAAGTTTTGTCATTAGTTGTTTTGAATTTTTTTTCATTAACACTGGAGACAGAACAAGTACTGGGGATTTAAATTGCAACAGTAGAAACTTTCACAATGTTTTCTCACTGTAAGGAGAAGGAAATTGCAGATTGTTTTGTTAAAGATGATTTCCTCAAAGTTTGTTGATTAAGTTAGGCAAACAGATATTACACACAGTATCGAGGGAGGGAGAGAAGGATGAATTTTGCATTAGGTTTAGGCATTTTGGGTTACTTCTTTTAGGCTATTTCCTACATACTTTCTTTGAATCCATAATCTTAGAGCATAAAAACTATATAGAGTAATATTTACCCGTTTTTGGTGCTTCAGTCGTGTTGTCCTGTTGTTGGAAATGGTATCCATTTTGAGAAAGATAAATGTGGAGAAGAGAATATGACACTGGGATTACAAACTGCTCCAGAAGGGTGAAAGATCTGTGATGGACACCATTGCTGCTCCTTTAAGAAACTTCATCGCACTTGCAGATGAGACTCACTGTACAGCATAAAGTTATTGCAAAGGAATTGAGCCATCCACGGGCCTAAATTTAGGGAGTTATTTTTAGATATCCTTGGTTTAGACTACAAAGCATCTCAAAGGCTCAGAAGAAAAGTTGTGTTGCTGACAGATTCATATTCTGGAGTGTGGCACAAAATTAGTCCATTTGAGGGGTGGAAAAGACACAAACAGCCATTCTTTATCACTCAGGTAGAGAGAGCATTCTTTCATTTTCATTTAAATCAGTAGGAAATGACTGAAAGTTTTACCCAGAGGCACTTCTGTTTGAAATCTTTGACATCAGTCAAAAAACTTTTTAATCTCGGGGAATAAAAGTAGAGGGCTATACTCAGCTTTAATAAAATTAAAAAGAAAGGGGAAAAGAGACACAACATGAAAATAATTCCTTTCAGCTCTTGGTTTAGTGAATTTTTATCATAAATTTTAATGAAAAACATATATGACAAGTCCCTAAAATTGTTTATCTTCAGGTTGTGTGCTAGAGACAAAAAGAATTTGTGCTTTATTGATTATTAGAGGCTGGTATCTTGTTCTGTGTGAGAAGTAAATAAACACAGGTGGTCTACTTTATGATTAAAATAAACCAGTTTGAATTTCCATTCTAATTATTGTGGAACTGTCTTACATCTCTCTGGTCTTCAATGCATATCTCAATCCTACAGTTTCATCCTTACTAAGGCCAACTTTATTTTTTCCTATGTATGTATGGGAAAAGTTAGTATTTCATGGATGACTGCGCTAATTTTGCTTATGTGCCCCAAGAAAAAGATATTTTTAAAAGAAGTAACACCAAAAAACCACCAAGGAGACATTTTATTTTCATAGAGAGTCTATAATTTTATAGAATTCTTTCTAACACTTAGCTGACCTCATCCGTTTGTATTTGTTTACTAGCTAAGGAGGAAAACTCAAATAAAAATAAGCTTTCAGCAGCCCTGTAAGGTAGCAGATAATGTTTTTCTAATTTCACATGAAACATGGAAGTTATAGGCCTTATAGGCCTACCTCGTGAATGCTTATTTTCAATTCTACCCAAAGCAAATTTAACATTCAAGAACTAATGAAAAAACAATCTGATAAATTAAAGTCTGATTTAAAAAACAGATTTTAGAAAACTTTCAGAGGACAAAGGTTCTCATACATTTGCCCTATGAAAACACATAAGGCTTAATCTAGGGTAAGCTGGGAAATGATTGTGTTCATCCAGCTTTTACAATGTCATAAGAAAAAAGGTCCCCACCATTGTTGTTCATTGCAGCTGAGAATGTCTTGGTTTTTGAGAGTGGTATGTAAGGCTAGGACTGAACACTGGTTCACCTAAATGTAGTTTCTTCCTTTGGAGAGCTGAAAAACCAGACCTCAGCTACTCTTCTCTCTGGTAAGGATTTTGAGTGCAAGTAATCAATGCCAGTAAAACCAAGGTAACAGAACTAGCTAAGCTGAAAATTGACTTTGAGGTTTTTTTACTCATGGGACCAACATAATAGTAAAGACCATGGATTGGTCTGACTGAGTAAACTTTGTGCAGTTTGCAGTACAAAGGGACTGGAATTAGGAAAACACGAGGATGATACAGTCTTTATAATTTATCTATTAGATAAAATATTCTATACCAAAAAAAAAAAAAAAAAGGTGAATACTACTGNAAAAAAAAAAAAGGTGACTACTACTTGGGCACTTGAGAGAGAGTGTGGAATAATAGGGAAGTCAATCCAGGCACTGGTGTCTCTCAGGCACTGAATGAGCAATGTCAGTGTTTAGAAGTTTGTTGAATACATTTAGAGTACGTTTCTTCCAGGTTTCTAGTGTGACTGACCCAAAATTAAGGTAAAATGATGAGCAAATAAGAAATTCTGGGCACCTCCATCCACAGAATCACATTCCCACAGAATCACAGAACTGTTGGAATTCGAAAGCACCTCTGGAGTTTACCTAGTACAACTCCCTGCTCAAAGGAGGGTCAGCTAAGAGCAGGTTTCCCAGGACTGTGTCCTATCAGGTGTTGGATATCACCAAGGGTAGAGATGCTACAACCTCTCAGAGCAATCTATCGTGGTGTTAAACCAGTCACCCATTAAAAAAAGCTTTTTCCTGATGTTGAAATACAATTATCAGTATTTCAGTTTGTGATATCGCCTCTGGTATTCTCACTAGATACCACTGAGAAGAGTCTGTCTGTATCTTCTGATCAGGTATTTGTACAGACTGACAAGATTCCCACTAAGTTTTCTCTTCTCCAGGGTGAATCAACCTTTACTCATATGTCAGATGCTTCACTTCCTTCATCATCTTTGTGGTCCTTCCCTGGATCTGTTCCAGTATGTACATGTCTGTCTTGTTCTGGGTCCAGACTGTTCTTGTAGTCTAGAACTGAACCAAGCACTCCAGATATTCCGACCTGAACAGAGACAAAGGGTCACTTCCCTTGACCTGCTGGCAATGCAGCTCCTGATTCAGGCCAGGACGCTGTTGACTTTTGCTGTGAGGGCACATTGCTGGCTCATGGTCAGCTTGGTGTACAAGGGTACCCCCAGGGCTTCCTCTGCAGAGCTGCTTTCCAGCGGGGCTGGCCCCTAGTGTGTCCTGATGCACAGGGCCACTCCTCCCCAGCGGCAGCACTTGGCATTTCCCTTTGTCGAATTTCATAAGATTCCTGCTGGCCCATTTCTCGAGCTAGCTGAGGTCCCTCATTTCAGGGCAGGCACCTGGTGTGTTACTGTATTAACCCTAACCCTAAACCCTACTCCTCCCAGTTTTGCAGTGACGTGGGTACAAGCTGACGCCATGAATTTACGCACAGCATTGGTGGTTCTCCTTTACACAGAGACATACAAACACACAAATATGCATATGATGCACTGGAGTATATAGAACAAGCATCTAGGCATTGGACTAGATGAACATTGTAGCTTCCTTACAACTGAAGCATGCTATTACTCTATTTTTTATATATAAATGTGGGTGTGTAAGGATGTGTATATATATATATATATGTACATATACACACACTGATAGGTATCCATCAGGTGTAGTAGAAAAATTCATGGGATATGAATATCTTTTAAGGAGATGACTGTCATTTAAAGCACATTTGGAATGAGTCAGCCCCATTCCTAAGCCACAGACAATGGAGAAAAATATGATGGTGGGCAGTGAGCCACCCCAAATTTGATCACCAGAATGTGCCAAGCACAGCACAGGGATGGCTCATACCAACACTTTCCTGGTTCTCTCAGTTCTTCAGAAGTGTGGAGATTGTTGTACCTACTTACTATCAAGATTCATTGAAGCGAACACATACTGTCTGTCATCCAGATGAACCAAATATACCTACCTTGGCACCAAATAATGGAAAAGATGGTATTAAAATGCCTCTTTGCCTCCACCCAGTGCAATGTGAAGGCAAAACTCCTTTAAAAATCTCTCTGTGCTGCAATAATTGTGCAAACTGTTACATTCAAAATTCAGAAGTTAGTTGCATTTTGATGAGCATTTAAAATGATTTAATGAAACGGTGCCTAAAGGAGAGCTGACATTCTCAAATGTCCCTTAAAAGGACATTCCAACCAATGCCAAATCTAGAAAAAAAGCTGTATTTAATGTCTTTAACAAAAGACTTCGGATGTCATAGCCACAGCAGGAAGTAAAACCTGGATTTAGAGAGAAGCAAGCTGATGTTTAGATTGAAATAGATTTAGAGATGAGATTCAGGCAGAGTGGACAGAAAAGATGTAGATGGGTAGACACAGTGCAGAGATGGAGAGATGAAGAGATAGATACAGCAGATAGATTCTCATGAAATAGTCCTTCCGTGTTTGGTGTGCAGCTGCATAGCACCTGCCTGACATTTACAGCAGATAGCTTTTATTCATTTCATGGGATATTCATCAAAATGTGGTTGAGAGATGGAGAAAATTCCAAGTATGTGTCATCACTTTACTGGTTTGTGCAGCTGTTTCCTAAAGCACACAATGATGTTGTGTTGTTAAGGAAATACACTGTCACCCTGCTGAACAAATAAAGCATTTAGTTTATTGAGTAACATTACAATAATGATGGGAGATAATAGACTAAAAATACTGCTTATTCAGTAAGAATGGACAAAAACTTTACTGTCCATGAAAGAATCACTTCATGTACAGAAAATAAAAATTGTGTTATTTATTTAAGCTACCTTTTTAACAGTACTGCTGTAAAATACTTCCTGACATGAGCTTTGATCAAGGATAAGAACCAGCAAACATCCTTAGTGGCAGAACTCATTAGACTAGAGCTCAAACTACTGGAACCAGACAGGAGTATCTATCTTGTGTAACAGCAAATAATTATGCAGGGAAATACATAAGCGTAAGATAGATGAGGGGTGGGGGAGTGGGGTGGGTGTTGTTTTGTTGTTGGGATATTGAATTCATAAATTTCTGATCATAACAAAGGCTCATGTTACCCTTTCCTGGGAATAAGCCCGTCTTGATTTTACAACTCTTTGTATCCAATGCTTAATATTTCTCAAAAACTGATGCTTTCAGAATATTTATTTACGATATTTCAGATGAGGATGGTATGGCAGCCAAATCCTCTGAGCCNAAAGAAAAAAAAAAGAAAAAAAGTCTGTCATAGTATTTCCTTTAAGAGAGGCAGGTGGGACCCATTTTCTAGTCACAATTTCATTTGTAATAGGTTTTTCTTATGTTTCTTATGTTTGAACCTATGTTTTGGGGCTCTTACTTGAGTTAAGCAAACTTTCACAAAAAAGTTCAGGGACAAGATACAAGTATTTTGTGTTTTACATGCAAGACTGTGTGTTGGTCTAGACTGCATCAAAATCAGACTTATTTTCAAGCAAGGCACCACTCACGTGTTTCACCTGCCTCATCCTGAAGCTGTCGCCACCTTCCCTCCTATCTGCCCCTGTGGGATATTCCCCAGAGAACACCTTACCCTCACTGCCCATGCCAGCTCAGCAGGTACTGCAGAGCACAATGACAAATGCTGGGGAAAGCATTCCCGGGAGGGCAATCTTGGAGCATGCACAGCCCACCCCATAGCTGTGGCTGAAATGCAAAAGCACTACTAGATGGGCCCAGGATTATCCAGCAAACCAGTATGAGCTCCTCTCATATAGCCAAGGGAGATGTGCAAGGACAGGAACGACACAAGGACTGTGCTCTGCTGGACTTGCCTGCTGGAGCAAAGGACTGGAATGGTGCTGGGAGACAGGAGAGATAAAAGAGGAAGGCTTCTACAAATGAGAGAGAGTGTGGGAAATAGCATTCAATAGATTTATGGGTCTTTAATTTTTACTTCTTTACTGGAAATCTAAAAAAAAAAAATCTGTGAACAGGTTGCTGCAGAGGGCTGGATGCTGAACTAGTGACGTAAGCCCTCCGGACAATCCCTGCAATCACAGCTATGGTGACACGCAGCTACTGAGCCGGTCCAGGCCATCTGTGGTGGCAGCTGAAGCAGGGACTTGAGATGCACGGTTGTAATTTATGGAGAAAGCTTCAGAGCTCCCTGAGACCCCTCCCTGTTGTAGCGCCAATCCTAACCGCTGGAACCACAAGCTTTTCTGACTTGAGCACTCAGTAGCATCCTCTCAACTAAAAGGAAAGTGGATTCAATTCATAATGCTAACTGTCTGCTGAAGCCTCCTGGAGTTAAGTAAGGAACTCACGAGTGTTAGAACATTTTAGGCTTTGTCCTTTAGAACAAAGTTGTTAAACTATGACCTNTGGGATATTGAATTCATAAATTTCTGATCATAACAAAGGCTCATGTTACCCTTTCCTGGGAATAAGCCCGTCTTGATTTTACAACTCTTTGTATCCAATGCTTAATATTTCTCAAAAACTGATGCTTTCAGAAATATTTATTTACGATATTTCAGATGAGGATGGTATGTCAGCCAAATCATCTGAGCCAGTTACACAGGACTAGGCTGTGGATTGTATGAGGCTCTTTTACACAGGCAAATGTAGCCTAAAGTCATAGCATTTTCTTCTGTCCTATTTTGTTTCTTTCATTTTTGCAACTGTTGCAGAAGGAAAAAGAAAAAGAAAAAAGA
>VYZQ01045648.1:62991-99000 GCA_013400655.1 Mystacornis crossleyi | reverse complement strand
AAGGGAGATGTGCAAGGACAGGAACGACACAAGGACTGTGCTCTGCTGGACTTGCCTGCTGGAGCAAAGGACTGGAATGGTGCTGGGAGACAGGAGAGATAAAAGAGGAAGGCTTCTACAAATGAGAGAGAGTGTGGGAAATAGCATTCAATAGATTTATGGGTCTTTAATTTTTACTTCTTTACTGGAAATCTAAAAAAAAAAATCTGTGAACAGGTTGCTGCAGAGGGCTGGATGCTGAACTAGTGACGTAAGCCCTCCGGACAATCCCTGCAATCACAGCTATGGTGACACGCAGCTACTGAGCCGGTCCAGGCCATCTGTGGTGGCAGCTGAAGCAGGGACTTGAGATGCACGGTTGTAATTTATGGAGAAAGCTTCAGAGCTCCCTGAGACCCCTCCCTGTTGTAGCGCCAATCCTAACCGCTGGAACCACAAGCTTTTCTGACTTGAGCACTCAGTAGCATCCTCTCAACTAAAAGGAAAGTGGATTCAATTCATAATGCAAACTGTCTGCTGAAGCCTCCTGGAGTTAAGTAAGGAACTCACGAGTGTTAGAACATTTTAGGCTTTGTCCTTTAGAACAAAGTTGTTAAACTATGACCTCATGGTGCCTCTATCGTGGCCTAGATCCAAAGGCAGTTGAAGTCAACTCCTATTGACTTCAGAGGGCTTTGGAACAAGCCCTCTTCCACTTCAACACGAGGCTATTTTTAATTAATCAAGACAGCCTCACTGGAATCCGTTTTGGCCTTTAAAATGGAGTGTACTGTTGCCCTGGAACTGAAAGTCTCATCATGATGTTTGGCTATGATATCAGGATGGAAGGAGAGATAAAAGCCCTTTTCTTGCATCAAGCTGCTCCTGCTGGAGCTGCTCTTTTCTTGTTTCTTGTTGCTAAAATAGCAGTGCTATTGTTTGCATTTACTGGTCTCATCTTTTGGGATTTGGAAATCCCTTCTAGGGCAGGCAACCTGCAAGCACACACACATTCCCCCAGAGCCCCCAGCCACACAGGCACACACCAGTCATGTGTGCTCATTGCTGACTATATTTCTGCAGACGTATTTTAACTTCATTGTCTACAATTCACTGATTGTCTAGTCAAAATATTGAGTTTTTTACTTACGTGTAATCCAGGACAGATTTCCCAGAAGAATCTGCTATCCTATTGCTATACACAAGCAGTTTTCCCATTTCTTAAACATGTAGCAGAACAATTTGCTTACTATTTTTTGTGTTCAAGGGAGTTTTTTATTTCCATTAGTTTTCATAATATGTTGTCCTGCCTTAAATAATCAATTTTGTAGTAATATAAACAGGAGATACTGATTTTAAAAAAGGAAAAAAGAGGGGGAAAAATGAGAGATTTCATTTGTTGCTATGTTGCTAGAGAGCAGTTTCCTCCACAGTCTAAAACAAAAAATCAAATCAAACTGGATTTTTCAACCATATTTCTATCACATTATGATGTGTTACAGGCAGTGATAGTTTGTATTTAAGACTGTAATTAATGATAAATGTTGACTGTCATATGTATAAAAGAAGAAAAGGCCATTTCATAAATAAAACGTAAAACTGAAGAATGATCTCTGACTTGGTATTTCAAAATGTGAATAACTTCTTAGGTTATTATATTTTATAATATTTGTGTCATAAGAAACCAAAGAATCATAGAGTAAGCTGAGCTGGTCCTTGGTGACCCACCAGGATCCCCAAGTCCAGCTCCAGTCCCTGCACAGCACCATCCCCAAGAGTCACACCATGGGCCTGAGAGCATTGTCCAAACGTTTCTTGAGCTCTGTCAGGTTGGTGCTGCGACCACTTCCCTGGGGAGCCTGTTCCAGTGCCCAACTGCCCTCTGGGTGAAGAACCTTTGCCTGGTATGCCACCTAAACCTCCCCTGACTCAGCTTCATGATATTGTATTTTTCTAAATCAGAATGAGAACAATCTTCAACATGTTACAATTTCTTATTCAAAATCAATTACAGTTTTCAGCTGCCTCTGAACTGTGAGAGCAGTAGAAGGTCAGAAGACCTGTGTTTCAAGCCAAAAGGTCTTTATCTTCCTTGATATTAATAGAATTCATAAAAGGAAATATGATGAGCTTTCACTGAGCTTTGTGGATGTAAGTCACCAGAGAAATGGAAAGAGTTGTTATTAAAAAGAAAAACAGTGATTTCAGGTCCTGAGCCAAAATGAGCCAGGATATGGAAAGAGTCACATCCAAAGCCCTATGGAGTTAATCAAAGTCTTTCCATTGCTTTCTGTGGAATTTTATTCAAATTCTGAATTTCTCATGGTGACATCTGTGCGTCCTTCATTGATGGATGTGGTGAAACAGTGCTGGAGACGATCATAGATAGATGCCATTGCTGCAAACTGACAATTTCCTGGCTTTGTGTAGCATTTCTTCAGTTTTTCATGCCATTCTTTGGATGTCATCATTCATCTGTTTCCCATGGCTCTTTTCTGTTTCCTACTTTGATTTAACGATCCCCTTTTTTTTTCTCTTTCACAAGGTAAAGTAATAACATATACAATCAGATGTAAAACATCACTCTGGAATATGACCAGTCACACTCCATTCTTTCTGTTTTACTCTACAGCATTTGTTTCTCTGCTTTTTTCTTCCATACAATACAGTACAACACAATACAATACAATATAATACAAGCAAGAAGGGTGGAAATGAAGTACAGTATTGCATTTGTGACTGAGGAATAACACCAGCACTCCTTTCCCATGTGAGATGAAATTACAACTGATATTTTTGTGCCACTTCTCCCTATGTAAGTTCTGATGTCATCTTACTTTAGAAATATGCAGGAAAAATGAAAGTGCAGTTGTTTCCTTGCTTCCCATTTCATAGGAAAACACATTGATATGATTTTTTCCCATTGATTTGGGAGTAGGGGAGAGTTTAGGTCCAGCTGAAGTCTCCTAAACACATGCAAAGTTGTGTGAATCCAACCTGTGTAAGTCTTGCATGAGTACTACTGAGCTGGACTACTGCTCTTCAGTGTATGTATTGTTCTGCAATACAATTGTCCAGCTCATAGCTAGCCCAAAGGGACTCAGCATCGATTACACACCTGGAAAACAGTACATTGTCAATATGTGGGGATATTATCTCCACTTTGATCTACACAGACTGGGAGCAGGAGCAACTTGGTTTTGTGCACTGAGGATGTGTAGGTCTAGAAAGAGTCTCTAGATTCCACAAACACCATGACATGGCTAGCTTTTGAAGATGATTTCACTCCAGTAAAACAATAAGAAAACAAAGAGAGTAGAGATTTAGTCCATTGACTTCCCAAATAAGTCTGACTTGGCAAACATCACTGCCTGCTATTTCTTTCCCCTCATAAAAAGCTTTCCTTAAGCACTGCAGCTAATACCTGTAAAGACAGCAAGTCTTGCCTCCAACCAGGGTAGTATTTATTTTAAATCTAGTCAGCCTGGCAGAGCAGCTGTGCAACAGTGTCCCATTGGTTATCAAAAAGAAAATGTTATTGAATGTGTCTGCATCAGATCTTACCTTCTGGACAAGCAAACTTGGTTTGACAAAGGCCTTTGAAACAAGGCTTTCCTTTACCATTATTCTTTCCTAAATACCCTTTCTCTGTCTGTTGTTTCTTGAGCTGTCTTCACTCCCAAACTTATGTTGAAACTATTTCAAAGTCAGATATTTTTTACTCTTACTGTCTGTTCTCAAAGCCTCTATAAAACAGAGCTCATTGAGCAGGGTGGTCCGTCCTTTCATTTTAGCTGTTGGAAGGGCAATGAAAAGCCTCTTGCATTTGTTGAGCAAGACTTCTTCTTTGTTCACAAACAGCCACTAAATACTGATACGGACACCCACATCCTGGTAATCATGCAAAGCAGCAGCTGGGACAAACTCAGGTTGCCTTCTCCATGTGCTGTCTTGAGTATTTGCTTCCAGGGAGTGAGATTTTAATATCATTCCTATGTTATAAAATACCTTAGTGGGCCATAGCGGGTCATAGTGACCTGCCCAAGTGTCTGAGCATAGGTCTGAACTTTCCTGAAAATTTGGAGTAGGTATGCCTTGAATTATTACAGATAACACAAGGTCTCATTGTGGATTTTAAATCATTAAATAGCAAAGTTCAGAGGTGTTTTGCGAGGTCCTAATCCATCACCAGAACAACCTTCTTCCAAGGAAATATTTGTCCAATCTCTTATTAAAACTTTTATCACAGAGAAACCTGAAAATCTTTAGCCTGTTCTTGACTTCACTAACTCTCCAATTAGTAAACCTTTGTTCCACTTCATTGTCCTTTTTTGCAGGCTAAAGCCATCCACTACAGATAGAACATGCCTCAAATAGTCAACATCTTGCTCTGAGGAAATAAAGCAACTCAAGTATTGCAGGATAGCCTGATACAGTGGGGAAAGGCGATAGGAAATGATAACAAACCCCTGCCAGGAGAATTTCATGATAATCTTTGATTTAGCCATGTAAAGTACCTATTTTAAAATTACTCCATAACTATTGGTTCTTAACTTGGAAGAGTTATAGCTGCCTTCCTGCACATGAAGAGGGCCTATGAGAGAGCTGGAGAGGGACTTTTTACAAGGGTCAGGTTACTTTTTACAAGTAACAGGTCAAGGGGGAATGGCTTCAAACTGAGAATAGGTTTAGATTAGGTGTTAGCAAGAAATTCTTTACTGTGAGAGTGGTGAGGCACTGGAGCAGGTTGCCCAGAGAAGCTGTGGATGCCCCATCCCTGAAAGTGTTCCAGGCCAGGATGGTTGGGATTCTGAGCAACCTGTATAGCGGATGGTGTCCAGCCTGTGGCAGGGGGGTTGCAACTGGATTATTTTAAGGTCCTTCCCAACCCAAACCACTCTATGACTCTGTGATTCTGTAAGATTACCATTTAGATTTTCAGGGGCTGCATACCTGCAGATGAAAATACTTGGCTCAGGGGTGACCAGTCTTCAGGTGGAAACTCAACACCTATCTGGATTTTAAGTGAAATGCCCAAACAGAAAGAGCTGAAGAAATCCCTTCTGTTTTTCATATTGCCACATATCTTCCCTGTGCAGCCAGGAGCTGGGGAGTACTCTCCAGACATCTCATTTGCTCAACTCAGATTCTGGTGGGGGTTGTTGCAGAACCTTTCTTAAATGCCACATATACTTCAGTAGCCTCGTAGGCCACTAATTGTAGAATCCCCAAACCAAGTGACTAAAATATAAACTATTTTATTTTTCATTCTTATCCCTAGAACTTTGTCACTTTGAGTTAGGACGGGACTTAGAGCACAAAATAAAAGATTAAAAAAATAAAGGAATAGATGTTTCCTCTTAGGTCTTACTACTCCAGAAATATTATCACTGATCATGGCCTTTAGATTTAGGAGATCATGCTTTCAAACAAAAGTGAATATAAGACGCAGGCATGAAACTTGATTTCAGCCAAAATACATTAAGAGGTAGGACTTGCCAAAAATATGATAATGGAAACAGTAAGGGAATTTATTTTGACCTGCATTTCTTGAACTTTATTTTCATTATAAAATTTTACTTTGGAATACCGGACTGCCCAGAAACACATAAATACTTGTGTTAAGCAAGTTAGAGAGGCACACCATACAAAGAATTATTATTTAGCATTTTTCAATAAGAAAAGATCAAAGCATTCATCCATCATTGGGATTTTTGAATGTAACACACCCATCTATTTTTAAACTTATGAATTGCTCTAGAAACAAAGATCAGTCAGAAACAATAAACTAGAGGGGACTATAGACTACATATAAATATTCGAAGGGAAAACATATGGCTTCTGGCCCTAGTGTTTTGCAGTTATGCTGGAAGAGAGAAGAGAATGGAAAGAAAGAATATTACCCAAGATTATATTGATTTAAAACATGAATGTCCTGATACAGATCTTCTTACATAGGAGCTATACCTGGATATATGGAACTGTGAACTGCTATCTGGAAAAGGCACACTTGCAGGCCTGGTAGATATGAACAGCTATAAACAGAAGGGTCACCACGATGGCCCCATGTGTTTTAGGTGAGTTTAGGCAGGTGTCCCCCACAGATAACTCAGATGACTGTTTCTAATTACAGTTCAGAACAGGCACAAAAGCTTAACTATTTGCCATTTTCACTCTTAATCAAATTCACTTTGAGTTTCCTACGTGTAGCTGTACCAAGTTTATCATTTTAATTTCTCTCCTATCAGGTACTCCCCCCAGGAATTCAATTGCTGAAATAGAGCATGTGCAAAACTCTGTTTGCATTTCCCCAAAAGATTTCTAGACTTTTTTTTTCCACAGTAGTAACACTTGAAAACAGCAAGTCTATCGTGTCAGCTCAGAAACCAAAATGAGAACCAACCTCTGTCGCAGGCAGTCAGCAACACAACCCTTGAGCCAGTTCCACAAAAACAAACACACAGAACCCCTCAGAAATAAATTTATATCAGGAAGTTTAAGCAGCTAAAACTTACTCATCTCAGACTGCCATTTTGCAGTGATACTTCCCAGGGGCTGCTAAAGGTACGTGTGGAAAAGTATCCCACAATCTCCAGTGTTGGTTCTTGGGAAGAGAAGAACCTTCTGTCAGGCTTGCCTGGGCTACGGGAAACCAGCCCTATGGTTCTTCAGCATCAGTGGACTGAAAGAGGGAGTGTTTAAAACCATCTCACTCTTCTTAGATACAAACCTAGAGACAAGTCTAAAACTTGCATAACTTGTGAGATAAGCTCCTCTGGAGGGAACTGTTTCTTTCTGTTGAAAATAACGGAAGGCTTTGCTGTCTAGCTCTCTAATTTGTAGACATCCAGTTTGGGTGAGATAAAAAACCACGAGAATCAGTGTGAGAAACTCAGTTTTGGGCTCCTCATTACAGCTCTGTGAAAGGAATGAATGAATAATTTTGCAAAATATAGTAATTAAGCCCACCAAATGTAAATGCTGGAAATTTGCATGTATGCATGTAAAAGAAAGAGAGTGAAAGATTTTGAAGAAAAAAGGCTGCCTTGTAAAACTCTGTTTCTTTTGGACACACTTTCACTGTTGCTATTTATATCCCAGTCCCCAGACTAAAGTGGGATGGAAACTTGCTGTGTTACTGGAAGGTTTTGTTGCATGTTTTGCCACCACTACTAGAGCCATCACTACTGTTTGATGCAGATTCCTTTACTCCTTCAAAATCAGAAGTTTCTCCGGGATACTTAATGATTTGGCTGTTTGAGAGAAAAAAAAACGTAAAAGCAAGAGAAGATGTTGAATAATATAAAAAAAGTGACTTCCATGGTTACCTTTTGGGTTGATTTCTTGACTGGTCTTAGAATTTGCCTCCAACACTGAATATAACAAAATGTTCTTAGAGAGAAAGGGTGAGAAAATCAGGGTCAGAAACTTTGCAAAGGTGGAATACAGGCATATTTCTTTGGAGGGACATCAGGTTGTATCAGCAAGGAAAGCACAGACTGCCACCTAAAAGTCCAGTCTTCTACAAAAGATATCAGTTTCCAGCCCTGTCTCCTGAGGGGTTTGAACCTTTCAGCAATGGCCCATTGTTTGGCTGAGAATGGTGGCTCTGGCTCCCATCAACTTCCTACTAGGATGCTTAACCCCTAACTTGGGCAGGAAAAATACCCTTGAAAGGGTGCCAGTCCCTGATTTCAGTCCACCTTCTGCCAAGGTCAAATTCTTTTCAATTTCCAAACTCTTTTTATTTAGTCGTATTCCCTGTGTTTGAGAAGATTTTCCCATGGACACCTTTGGAACTGCATCATTCTTTATGCTGATCTAACTCTCATTAAATGTTGAGCTGTAAGATGCTAAAATTACAGTATTACAAGGTTTGGCCCTTGAACTTGTCCCTTATGAAGATGAAACGTGACCCACTTCAGTGACCCTGGTTGAAGTGCTGAATATAGGCAAGTCTGTGTTCAGCCAGGTGGGAATGATGCTGCTGTCAAGGAAAGTATCCTGCCAGCAGTCCTGGCTTGAGCAGATTTGCACAGCAGAAGTAAAGTAACTCTGATACGCACTTTTCTGCACAGACAGTTTATTAAACACAGTAGAAGTAGTTTTTTACACAGGTATTCTGTGAAATAAAGTATGTATTTTTTTTTCACATAAACGTTTTACACTTGCTTGATTTGCATATGGTGTGTTTTCTCCTTTAACTTTTATTTGCCTGATGGGCTTATGCAATGATTTGGTTTTGTTTTTAATTACACTGCAGTGTGTTTCCTTTTTTTATTAAGTACCGCATCCTCTTGTACTCTACTGGACAATTCTCCCCTAATCCTTTACGCTTTTGTCCTTGCCCCCACATGAATCTGCTGTGCCAAGTTTTCAGCTGACAAAACATTGTTCATATACAGGAAATTCGTGAGCTCCTACTGCTTTCCCGCTTCTGTTTAACCATGGATTAAACAGACAGCCTCTCTTCAGCTGCCTGGAAGGTCTCACTCTTTTTCTAGCTGGGACCACATTTTTCAGAAGTGACAATTTGGAAGCATTTTGGGAGAAAGGGTTTACTGGTAGACCTCAGGACTCTTGATTGCTGCCTGCTTGCCAGTCTATATGGAAGAAAACCTGTGTCTCATTATCTCCATGCATAAAAAAAACAGAGTAATGTAAAACAATATCCAAAATAAATGGCAAAAGTAATTTGTAGAACTATCTGAAATTCCAGCATAATCTATAACTCTATAATCCTAGTATAATCTAAGATAGAAGTTCTCCAGTATAATCTATAACCAGTGATGGCTGCAGGCAGTACAGATTCAAAACACTGAAAGAGAGCCACAGTAAGAGAACCACAAGGAAAGCATTACTCCTCGGAGTAATTGTGGACTAGTAAATCTGGTTATTTCCTTGTCTCTTACCCACTCTCCTTTAGCCTCACAAATTTCTTCAGAAAGCTGATATTAAAGTGATATCACATACCAGAATATCTTCACCCTGCACCTTGGGGAAGTGTCTACACCCCCAAATATTTCTGTTGAACTGAGTAACTTTCCGTCTTCAAAAAATATGGCTAGCAGAGTTCATGTCTGATGCTCCATGTGTGGACCCAAGGAATCAGGAAAGCTGCCTGGACTTGTCTCTTACATGTGGTAAGTGCATCAATTCCCCAACACTCCGCATGGAGGACACGTTAAGATGTTGTTCAGTGTTTGTTGCTACTTTTCCCACAGGTTCTTTCTCAGTTGTTGCAAAGAGTTAGCTGTTGTTCTGACAGAAATTAGTCACAATATTCAGAGGTTATTTATGCAATACCACTGATCCCTGATGCCAAAATTTGGGAGGGCATTAGCTTCTGGAATTTCTAGTCATCAGCACATACTGTGCAATAATTCTAGAAACTGTGTTGAGACCCAGAGGTAAGTAAGTGTGGAGAAACTTAGGGTCAAAGTGCCTTCCAAGCAGCTCTCACTGCATGCAAAGGCTTGAACAGTGATGTTCACAAGCTGCAGGACTGCCTAGTGCCTACCTTGTGGGGGATTATCAGCCTAGATAAAGATCTCTTTCATTCTTCACTAAGTCAAAAACTTCACTAAGTCAATGCACAGTGACATCTGAATATAGGTTGTTGGGTTTTTTTTTTCTGCCCAGATAGATATAGTTTTTCATGCCAATAAAAAAAAGCATTTCTCTTTCTCATTTAAAAAAAATTGAGAATATTCTGTTTAGTCAATGGTAGTTTGTTTCTGTGTACCTTATACCTGGAACATGTAATTCTGACTGACTTGACATAAAGGAACTAAGCTGAATGCAAATATTTTCTACAAAACAAAGAATAAAATGTAGTACCTTGTTGTATTTATTATTTATTCAAAAATCCTACTTTCGGAGCTTGTGCTGTATCTTAGTTTTGGTTTGTTTCAGGATTTTTTTAAACATGTTGGTTCTGGTTGTCATAATGAATGAAAACTTGCAGACATGGATATTTACTGTTCAAAAGCCAAAAATATGGACATAGATAATTCAGAACTTCCTTTTTCTTTATGATAAACCTTTACACCTCCCATGATTTTCCAGAAGCTGCCTCATAAATGGGTCATTCGCACATCACATGGGGACTATTTCTGCACTGTGCAGAGCAGAGGCTAAAGGGATCTGCTGTGAGGTATCTCAGTCTGCACCACGGTCCTTCACAGGATGCACAGTATGTCTGCAGGTGGAAGTGCAAAATAGACTTATTGGTACAGATTTTCAGGTTTGCCAGAGCTGGCAAACTGGAGCTGGTTTCCAGGTGTAAGAATTCTATCTAATGGTTAAAAATTGAATGTGGTCCTCTGTATATAAAAATTATACACTTTATGACTCTTTAGCAATGCAGAGAAGAGAAAAATGAAGAATTTAGTACTTTGATTTTGAATGAGAAAGTGAAACACCTGTTAGCCTGGAAAGTCTAACTGAATTTTTATCCAGTTCCCTTTGTGTACCACCAAGGTGTCTTTTAGGTTAAGGCATCACCATATCAAAGCATGTACTGAGCATTTCTCAGACAAAACACATTCTCATATCTGATTAATAAGTCATAAATCAAGTCTTTTTAGGGAAATTAACAGTAATATTTGTTGAGCCGTTCCTGTTAAAAAGAGCATGTTTTGTTTTACTCATAGAGTTTACTAAAGTTTAACAAGATCTATTTCCTTAATTACTTACTACTTCTTCCTGCTTTTCCCTTTGAATATTCTTTTGTCTCATATCTCTGTAACAATACAAATTCATAATTTTCATTGGCAGCTTGCTACATTTTCAAGTTATTGACCAAAAATCTTTACCAGGGAAAGAAGAATCCTTAGTAGCAAAGAGCACCTTTGATATTGCTTTGTCAAAAATAAATCAGGAGGCCAGGCTAAATCAAACATAATATAAGTAGAGGCCGTCTTGCCTGGATTACAATTAATTTTGAATTCCTCCTGTTGCCATGACACCATGCACGAGAAGAAATAAGCCCGGCATTGTGCAGTACTCAAGAGCTCATGGAAATGTTGGGGTTTGCTTCTTATGTTTAAAATAGGAAGAAAATAGTGAAACAAAAGCCAGCAGTAACACAAGAGAGGTTTCCCTCTCTGTGGAGGGGGAGAGGGATATGTGCCTTTTATCTTTTGAAATTTTGCTTCTTGAAGGAAATAATAATGAATTGGAGATATTTGCCTAAATTTCCTGATTCTACTCTTAACAAATCAAGTGATTATCACCTTTTCTAATCTTTGTGGACTACCTTAATTTAATATTCCTCTGTGACCACCCCCTCCCAACTGCTTCAGGGGCAGCAATTAGCCCGAGCACCACACATAACCCACACACTCTTCACACAAACCTTATGTTGAGCCTTCAGTAGCTCTTCAGAGAAGCTGGGAGAGAATGAGTTCTTCAGGCAAAAAAGCCTATTGTACACAAAGGACATACAGGACACTCTGGAGTGGAATGAAATTTTTTCTGAACCTCATATTCTAACTGCTTTTATGGCTTTTAAAGAGATTATGATATTTTCTTGTTAACAGAAAAAGGTTTTCTTCTCCCTACCAACACATTGAGTGCTCCTTGTATCCAGGAGCTTTGTTTGCAGTGCTTCACATGTGGTTGTTGAACACTCAGAAACATAAAGCTCTATAAAACCCTTCCACTGGGGCGTAGTTAATTGTTTAACTGGCAAATTCCACCTGACGCAGCCTCCTGAGCAAGACCAGCAACTGCTGCTTGAAGAAACAGCGCAGTTGTCTCTGTGGGGCTACTGCCCACGCCTGTTTGGAGATGGTCACCTCTGAGCAGAGACAATCATGACCATTGCTAGGGAGCACTCCATGGTGCTGTGAGCTGCATGAAAAGGGCAGGCAGGCAACTCTCAGCTGCTTTGCTGGCACTGGATAGCAGCTAGAGCTCCTCTGCAACCTTCATATTCGAGTCGGATTAAGGAAAGTCATAGTCCATCCAGCTGAGAGCAGCGTTATAACCTTACTGAGCTGTGCTGACAGGCTGCCCATCTGAGGCTGCTGTCTAAGACTTTAAAGACTGTAAAATACTGAGTGTCCTGAAAGGTCATTAAGGTATCCTGAGATTTAAAACAGATGTTGCTGTAACCTCAAGCATTTCTTAGCTTCCTTTCCCTCACAGCCACAGCTTTTCCCTGCACCTTCTGGCCAGACCCTGTGGCTCAGAAGGCGTTTTCTCAGGCTTAATGTTAAAAGCTGTGAAAGAGAGATGGTTGCACCCAGCAGAACTCTTTAGGTTTACGGAGCTCTGGGATGTCTCTAGAAGGACAAAGGATGTTGCTTGTAGGCACTATAGCTTTTCACATTCAGTTTATTTCCACAACACAATGCCACAGAAAACAGCTGGGTTAATTCAGTCTTAGGGCAAAGGAGAAGCTGAGTCAGAGGGTCAGCTCTCACATAAGGCACTTGCATTTTAACCCAGTCACAACCTTCCTCTGCCTCCCTTACTAAGTCTTAGTTGTAAGGAAATGCTAGTAATTGGCTGCAGAGCCTGCAATGCAGCACATCCTGAGATCACAAGTGAAAGGACAGAAAATGCTGGTGAGGATGATGGCACTGAGCACCAATGTACATTTTAGTCACAGCATAGATAGAGGTGACAGAGAGAAAGGTGCAATTTCTCAGAGCCTCTTCCTTTTGCTGCTCTGGGTCTCGCTGCTTTCTGATCCCAGTTGTGGGAAACAGCAAGAGAGCTCTCCACCCCCCCACCCCCTGATTTGCATCTTTTAAGGGCTATTCTTCAATACTCTGCACCTAGAAACACTACCTGGCTGCTGGGAAGCCAGGAAAACCTGCAAGGAATACTGAAAGGCTGGAGGAGGCATCCTGCACTGTGAAGATTCTCAGTCTGTAGCTCGCTCGCTGATACTGAAGGCTGGGAAAATTTGCTGAACAAAATGCATGGATATGGTGGGAGTAAAGTGTCAGTGGTCTGGTAAGAGACACTGTATGATCCCAATCCTCTAATTGCACCACTTCACATAAGAAAATGTCAAGGTTCTACGAAGGAAAAACAAATTCATGCTCCACAAAAACATGCTCCAAGCACATGCCTAACAGGCTGTAATTAGAATGAACTAGAAGTTTCCTGGGAGTCCCTGGAATTTTGTCAGGGAGATGGTGGCAGCTAGGACTGCACATTATATCTTTAAAAAAGTTAAAGTTTGTGTTAGTACTGGCAGGATCCTGAAACAAACCTCTAGGCCATAAAAAAATACAAGAAACCAACTTTTTACTTTGCTCTACTCAGGTGCACTTGGTGGCTGTGCAGGGGTAGGAAGACACATGCAGTTTGGAATGTATATAAATAGAGAGGTAAAGGCAGAAGGACCCACAGCAACCTCTCCTGTTGCATCTTGCCTCCCCTGTCAAACATGTTGACTGCTGAATGGATGGTTGGAGTTATTGTTTGGACAGTTGCATTGTTTCTGCTGAACATCTGTATTAAGGAACACAGATACAACAGCACGCGTGGGTAGGAAGGGAGAAAAGAATAATCTGGCTGAGCTACAATATCCGTCCATTATAAAATATAGAGAAGATGCAGTGTTATTAGCCAAATCTTACTCTGTTTTTAACCAACTGATTTTTAGTGTTCCCCTTTCTTCTCCCAGAGAAGTCAGTGTTTTTTGAACTTGAGCATTTTGAAAGAGACCCCTGGTTTGCACCTCTCATTTTACATTTGTAGACTGGAATATCTCTATATCAGCTTTTGAAACTGCAAACACTTGAGCTTTTTCCCTGTCAGAAAAGGTTTATACACTCAGAGAACAGGAGCAATAATGTATGCTAATATCAGAGACTAGAACAGCCCCAGCAGAGTGTGCAGGCCCATCATAACATCGTTATTTTTAGCCCTCTTTACAATTAGCTCTGCGGAGGCTTTGAAACAGACTTTACCAGCTCGAGGTAGAAATCTGGTTCCCAGGGATTTCTCCAGCAAGGCAGCCCACGCTGAGCCCAGGCGATCGGCGGCTGCTCCCTGCTGGCTCGCGGCAGCACCGCTCACTGCCCGGAACAGCCTTCCCGGGGGCTTTGCTAAGGCAGCTGGAACAGTTTATCCCTATTCCAACTCAGGAATCCCTCATTCGACCTGTACCCCTTGTAGCAGTTACATGAGACTTAGCAAAATGAGTCCACTAATAATTGCTAAGGCATGAAAACAAAGAAACGCTGCACTCTGCTCATCTGCCAAGGCAATTTTAAATGCAATTTTGCACAAGCTCATGCACTTCTCCTGTGGCTAACCCCTGAAGTGACAGTGGCATTCTCAAAACACAGTAAGACCTCAGGATTTTGAGGCAGCCCAAGCATTTCTGCCACCCACCAAAACATAATCTTGAGGGAGCAAAGAGGGAAAATAAAATGTGTGCTTGTTTGCAATGATTCTTAAGAACAACACACAGCAGTGAGATCTCAGGAATGGCTGAGCCAACATCTAAGTTGGACTGGTATGAGCAGGTCAGGGCTACAGAACCTGCTAAATTATTGCATTTCTTACAGAATTATGCAATAGAATTTCTTCTTCCTGTAGTCATATACGACTACACAGACTAGAAGACACATTTGACATTTAAGGAGATGCTGTGCATAAAAATAAAGTACACATCAGCTAGATACACATATATAGATCCAGATTTTAAAATTTTGCAGAGTTAGGACACTTACAATTTACTCCCAGGGGCTCTCTCTATTGGGCTTACAGTGTTAATTTCATTTTTGGCTATAAAAACCAAACAAAAAAACCCAACCAAGGAACACTGTAATATATTCACAGCACACACAACTTGACATTGTTCTCTCTGTCACACCCCACAAAAGAACTGGAGTCTAGTCTTTTAAGTGCATTTCCATTGCTTCCAGGTATGAGTTGGTTTGTATGATTTACAGCACATGAACATTTTGTATATGTGACGTGTTAAGTTATAGTCATCACACACAGAGTCACGTGGAAACACAGAGTAACCTGGTTCTTATTTGCACCACTGAGTTCTGCCCTGGTATCTGAAAGCAGTCCTTGTGGTAAGGCACTCTGTGACTACTGTCTTCAGTTTTAGCCATGTAAAAGTTATATGCCCTAAGAAGGACAGTTTAGACTTCTGTCATCAAAGTATACGAGGAAAAAAACACACCTGAGAAGCAGCTTGAGAGGCTAAAAAAGCTAATTTGTCTAGACAATAACCTTAGTAAAAGCAGGACAGAATAGGAAGGGAAATGTCCCGAAGACTCAGGAAATATGCCTTTGCACTGACTACCATCAGTTAAGGCCAGACACACAAATGTCAAGACACCTCATACTTATGTGATATCACATACTAGGCTGAATCTTGGTTCCCTCAGAGCACAGAATCTGGGTAGCAAAGCTTCCTTGTACAAAATAGCCTTACCTGTCATTTTTGAAATCGGCTAAAGTTTCATTGGTTTCAATACATCCTGCGTCACATAACTCTTGGTATAGATGCAGCGCTGACAGGTCAAGTACCCAGGGCACAAAATCTCTTATGAGGAACTTCCTAGTTGATCTTCAATTAAAAAAAAAAAAAAAGAAGAAAGGTGCTTTGTGTATGCTGTGGATGCATAGTGCTCACAAGTTGGTAGTGGCAATTTGTAGCACTACTCCTCATACACGTGTGTGTACACAATACTAATTCCATTAGTACCACTGTAACTAGCAGAGTGCTAGAACTAGCACAAGGGTTTTGTGCTGTGCAGTTCTACTGTCTCAATCTTTCCGTTCTTACAGGACAGTTACTGACATGATTTTGATCAGACTGTTCCATCCAGTGCCCAGGTAACACTTCAGGAGTTATTCTGGGGCTGGGGTCCCTCCTAACAGAACTTACTACTATGGATGTGGTTCAGCTCTGGCAACTGAATGATCCTGGGTACTGTTTACTAGAACATACATGAGCTAGAAATTTGCCACTTAAAAATTCACCTTAAATTTTCTCATTTTAAGACAGTTGACTGTTAACTCCATTTAATTTCTGCAGTGCTTGATTCTCTGATGACAGACTGCTGTGCAGAAACCAAGTCACACAGCTGAAAGGCATGGTTTATAAAATTCTTCTACAGCAAGGGAAGCTGAACCTGGTAGACAAACAGAGGGACTGCCCAGGAACTAAAGGTCACTAAACTACATGGTTATTGCATGCGACTAAGAAATAATCCTACTCTTCAAGGAAAACTGCAACACCAAACATTAACGTTAACTGGAAGCACCACAGTGTGTGGGACTAGCAGAAGCAAGCAGAAGGATCACTCTGTTACCAATACCTGCTCCCAGAAGAGGTCAAAACCCTTTGTGGCTTTTAGGGACTATTTTCTGCCCAATTAATTGAACAAAATATCTAATTTGATCTTACCCTTATGGAGAAAAATCATTATGCTCCATGAAAATGAAAGAAGAAATGACTTAGTAGCAGCTATTACGCGGCCTTTTCTAAAGTTGCCAGGTTTAAAGCACATAGATGTATATTTATACACACCGTTTTCTTGAAGAAATTGTGCCTCTGCTTTTTTCATAGGTATAGACAAATTGTACCCTAACAAGCGAGAAATAAACTGTGGGGATTAAAGGAAAGTCTACACTCTCAGTTGCAGTTTAGGCAAAATGCAAAGTACTTGTTGATGGAGTCAAGAATGAGAAGTCATTAGCACTGTCAGAGAGTTAAATATGCTCAGTTATTCAGGAGATTGGGCTTTGCCTTTAAGCTTCATTTCCACACCACCAGACTGAGGGGAGTACAAGCTGCTTGCAGCCACCTGCACCAGACTTAAACCCATGGTGCAAGAACACACACACACCTCAGAGTGATCCTTGGGGCAGCACGTTCACCTGGCTAGAGCATGCATCCATGGACTGCAACAGGAGCTAGGCCAAGGACCCAGCTGTGCACCAAATCAGCCCTAGAGATACCCAGACTCCCTCTTTTAGCTAAGCTGGGAGATGATGAGTCAGAAACCACAATTATGCCCAGAATTGTGGCAGGAGGTCTTCAGGCTGCAGGCTGTGCTTGGTTCCAAAGGACTGAGAGGCAGAAAATCACAGGGAAAAGTCACTATGAAGAATCACAGGAAACACATTCATTTAAAATATCTATTGAAATTACAAATTAAACTCTCCAATATGATTCAAAGTACAAAACACCACATTAAAAGGCATTCAACAGCTCCTTTATACATCACAGTGTTAGTGGCACAAAATGCACTTACATTTCAAATACATCAACAGAACTATTTTTACACTGGTCAAATACATTATTTATATATATGCATGACTCCTTCACGCTTATCCCTATACAAGTTTAAAATACATCATAATAAAATGATCAAGAAAGGTTCAGTTATGTACCATGTACCTTTACCTAATGTTCCTGGAATTCTTATAAGATATACACAAATCAAAGCAATAATGAAGACCACAGGGCTCTAAACACAAACAGCATGCCTTACTTAGTACAAGTGCATTAGCAATTAAGGGCTGATGCAGGCTTTTTTTATGTCCTTAATATCACTGTCATCAACAACTGTAATTTACTTGTTTTCCTCAGGCTTTTAAATTATGTACATGAAATGTACAAACTTTGGTTTCAAAAAAGCAAACCTGCTCAAAGGCTTATGCATGCTGCACCTCACTGGAATGATAATGGCCTGCATTAAAAATATTTATTTCTATACAGTAAAAGGCCTACAGATGAAATGCACAGAACTTCATTTTAATCCTCCTGCCCATAACAATTTTTTTAAAAAAGAACTTTGTATTTTTCTGACCTATGGATATTTTATCCTGTCAGCTCCATAAATGAGAGCTTTTCACTAATCTTGATTGTTTTCTGCATGTCAGGAGCTCAGCTCCTGAGAGTAAACTGAGAGTTGATCCAGTCAGCTGTTATTTGGGATTTTGCCTAATTTATGCACCAGAGTATCTGAGGAAAGATCATGCTTCTTAGTATGTGGGGCACAGTATCCTAAATTCTTGACATACTAAAGTCAGTAGTAGGAGGCTTCAGGAAGAATGCCAACATGAATACTGAAAAAAACCCTGAAATATTAACATAAAACTACAGTAATCTTTTATATATAGTTGTTCACCACAAACTTTTGAAGAGCCTCAAAACCACTGAATTTGCCCTCACAGCCCTCCTGAGGTAAACACCGGTCCATTCACATAAAAGATGGTTAAATTGAGATAAAAGGCAGTAAGTGACTTGTCCAGTGTCTCAGGGGAAAATCCAGCACTACCACCACTGAAGATGAAGTGGGCTGTGCTCCTGATCTCTCTCAGGACTGGCTTCAGCCCAACTAATGGCCAGCCTAGGGAAATGCACAGCCTCTGGAGCTGGGGCTCCAGACTCGCACCACATGACACCCCAGAAGAACAAGCAGATGACGTAGTGTTACAAACTCCATTAAACAGCATTTACTAACAGGCCAGTCACTCAAGAGCTGGACTTAATCCTTGTGGGTCCTTTCAATTCAGAATATTCTTTGATTCCGTGTGAATATACACCCCGTAAATAATACCATAACCGTAAAAATGCAACAGAAATCATGCTGTGATACTTATTTTTCTGGTTCAAACCTAAAAAGCCATAGCTGTTGTAACAGATTTTCATTTGAAAAGAAGAAGAAACAAACAAACATTCCCTTTCCCAAGGCAGGGCCTTTAAATATCAGAGTTTAAAATTATGTATTTACAATTCAGTTTTGGGGTATTAAATGTCACAGTATCAATATAAGCTGTAACATAAAAGCACCCTGAACTTAATACATCACCACCAAAAATTGCTACTTTGGAATAAAATTAGCATTAAAAATGATAACAGTAGTAATAATAATATTAACAACAATAAAAGCAAACAAAAAATCCCCGAGAATACAGATGGAATGACATTTAGCAAACCTGAAAAGACTAGGTAAGTATTTGGTAAATATATGTAGGCATACAGTCTATTCCAACAGCTGGGACATGAAACAAGAACTGTGTCATTAAAATCACCAGTAGAAATTCAAGTATGTTGAGATGAGAGAAATACTGACACAGTTTTCTGATTATACATAATGTTACCTGTGAGTATCAATTATAAATTATCATTTTAAAATTTCTGTATTTGCAAAGAACTTATTTCTCTTTCCTTTTTCTTCTAAATCTGGAAATGCATTAATTTTGACAGTGATTATTAACTGGCCGCACAGCACTTTGGAAAAGTCAATTTTTGCTGTATTTCCACATAAAATCTCTAAAAAAAGCACAGAGAAAATAAACCTCCTCATACCGGGGCACTCAATACTATTCACAGGCCACTGAACCTCTCCTGTGTACTATGATCCCAGTAGGAGAACTGGTCATCAGTCACAGCCACAATACAGCAAAATCCCTCAGTGTCCCCAGGTAGAAAATTAATAACCCATTAAGTCTTTACATCCTACCGTCCAGGGCTTTTTCTCCAGTTAAACAGAATTACAGGGCCCAGGAAGAGGGCATAGCTCAAGCTTACCTGCAGGAAGCTCTCCTTTGCAGAGGGGTTTCCATTAATTCTGCACAATGAAGCTGTGACTCAGGACAACTCAGGTGTGTGGCTTGGGATCCCTCTGGGAGATGGACTGAGGTGATGCCAGAGCCAGAGGGAGAGAAGCACTTCCCTGCCCACTGAAGTCAGCGGTGCTTCACACCCCGCAGGAGCTGGCAAACAGGGATCAAATGCACAACCCAGACTTCCCTATGGATATTTTTAACAACTAAGCAATTTTTAGTAATAAATAAAAATACTCAGATAACAAAAGATCTCAGCTGTGCATTGCCATAAACAATCTGAAGATATCACAAGGAGTTCAGATTTTCTGGAGACCAGCTATCCTTTTTATTAACATTACAGAGGCTAAATTCATTAAAATCACACCAAGTAAGTGAAATGCAGATAATCTCCAGCTCTGAGAGCTAAAATCGCCAGTTATATACAGCTTGAATTTTGATAGCACTGAACTTTGAAGATAAGGGAGGAGAAAAGTTTTATGAAAAGAAATTGGCCCTTTTCAAAACTGTGCCCTACAATATTTTTGTTGAACAGATACATAATGTAAAAAAAAAGATAATAAGGATGATTTTTTTATGGTTGAGCTATGAAAACATATTCCCAGCCTGTGACAGCAGCCAGAAGCAGACGCATTTAAGGATCTTAAGACATTTTCAGTGTAAAGTTATCTTGTCTTCAAGATATTCACCCATCTCAGTACACTGCCGGCACACAGAAATAAATGATGAAGAAAAAATGCTGTAAAACTTCAGTCCACAAGCCATTCAAAATAATGTTTTCCTTCAGTACTACACACATACACACTGTTTCAGGTGCTTCATATTTCATGGCAAGTTATTAGTCAAATTCTTGTAGGCTTTAAAATCAGAGCAAAATGGTTTTCAACAAAATATTTTTAAAGAGAAACCTCAGTGATGCAGTATGTTGAATAGCATACTTTACTACCCTGAAAACACAGCACTGAATTCTGCAAAACTATCAAGTGATTAGTTCTCAAATAAAAACTTGTCACAGTATTGTTACTAACACAATACACCACATATCATACAATATTAACTCTGAAAATGGGCTAAGTAGTTTAAAGGCAAAGTACAATTCCCACAAATATCCCAGGCATTTTCATATTAACTACAGGGATAACCATGATGTATTTTTATATTTAAAAGGAAAGACTCATGAATAACCCAAGAGTCTGCTAAATAGTAATGTTAGTCCTGTATTTTTTGATAATTGTCCTAAAGACAGAAGCAAGCTATCCTGAATTTCCAAAATATTTCAATAGCACAGCTATTTACACATTTGGTTTAAATAGGATTATACATATATATATCTCTATGTATCTATAAAAAGATTAAGATACCTGGATTAGAAGTTACATAGCCCTATAAGTGTAGCAGAACCCTAAACAACAGCAAAAAATAACAATTCAGAAAAACACTAGTGGTCCAGGGGTAATCAATACCATCGACGTACTTTTAAAAGAAACTTGATTAAATAGCAGGTTTGTGTCACCACTCAACCTTTCAGCTTCATCAACTAATTTTAAAATGTAGTTTTTAACCAAACAAATTTCTTATAAGACTTAATACATTTCGTGGAAGGCAGTAGGACCAACTTGTCTCTCTGATCCTCCCAAAATTTAAAGAAAGGCATAGGACGGCCTATATGCACCTTGCTAGTTGTTATACTTGGGAAAATAGGTACTAAAAAGGACACTGTGATGATTTTAACAAAAACAGATGTGTAATAAAGTCACACAAAGTTGACTACCTGATTTAAATGAGAGGCAACTTGAACATTAAACAACTTAAACACTGCAAGAGTAAGACAAAATTTGGAAGCAAACAGATATGCAGAAGTCTGTATGCCTTTTCAGCTTGGTTTGTTGATGTCATTCAGTACAGTTCCCAGTCCCCCAGCAGGGCAGAACCAACTTTTTGTATTATATTTAGCAGTATCACCTCTCCATTTCAGATAGCTACTCAGGTCTGTGGTCTCCCTTTAGCACCAAACTTGCCTTCTATTACCCTCCTTGTCTATTATCAACTGATCTGTACAACAATAGTAGCAACAGTTCCTGGAATCAAGACTGTGTCAACAAAAAGCAGAATGGGGCATGTAAGGCTACAGCAACGTAAGTGCAAGAGGGAAACATAACAGCAACAGTAAAATCAAAACATGTTGTGATGAGTCCAATCTTCTCCCAGTCTAGGTAGGTAGAGGGTCATCATCTCCTTTATTACATTTGCACTTGCAGCACAGAACAAATGGTGTAGCTAGTAGAAGGAAAGGGGAGGCCACCAAAAGTAGAAGACCAAATCCTGCAAAAATGCCTACTACCTGTAAGAGAAAGGAATAGCACTGTGTCAGGGATAGCACTGCCTAGATTCTGTGTCTGCTGACACCACTGCATCATCTGTGTCCATCAAAAAGACCTCAGCAAATGCCACTGACCGTATCAGAGCCAGAACTCCCCCATGTGTATACTACGTCAGTTCCTGTGATCAGTAAATGTGAGTGAAAGCAGAGCGTGAATTTTCATGTTTTATGGCTCCAGTCAAACTGTGCCACACAACTGTTTTATCATACAAAGCGATGCAGATGGCTATTTGCCTCTTTGAGTTTTCCTATATCTCAAGCAAATAATGAAGTAAATAACTACTTTTTTTCTTGATCGAACCTAAATACTAAATATTGGAATCAAGGCTGTAAGAAAGTTAAGACTTCCACTTTCAGGTGCTCCCTTTATTTTCTAGAGAAAGCTTCAAGAAGACTCAGTCAAGGTGTTGGTGGTGTTCAGAGAATCTGGGGATACTCCCACAAAAGTCTCCCAGCAGCCTGCCCCTACCTTGGGAATTTCAAGACTCACAGATTACAAACACTATGGGCTACAGGAGGACTTTGTATATACAGCGGCTTTTTGCAGTCAGACCTGAACTCAGCCGGCTGCTTCAGGGAACAAGATCTAACTCTAAGTGCATCTTTTTCATTGACATTTATCGATTACCTCCTTCCCAGCATGAGCAGAGGACCATAGACTTACCCATCCAGTCAGTGTGACAAAGTAGTAATTTCTACAGAGCATGAATTTGGAAAATTATTTAAAAAACATTCAAGTTGAGCTTCATTATGAGAAAGTTTCCCATTTGCCACACACAACTCTTAAGAGTGATGCTGCAACAATATGCCCACAAATTATTTGAGAAAACAGTTTAGATTGATTCACATGAGAGTGTGAATAATTTTGAATAATGAGGGCAAGAGTGGAATGCTAATGCAATCGAAAAACCTCACAGTAGAAGGCGAAATGAAATTAAGAGTGCAGCACTCATTAAGGATTCTTCTAGTCAGAGCTAGATATGCCACTCCAATTAGCTGGCAAATATTAAATTAGCCACGGTATAGATGTATCTATACCTCTATAGCACTTTTGTTGGCCACAGATAATTTGGTGTTGATGACCTTGCACATGGTCTGGGGTTGTGCTGCCGCGGAACTCCGGCGGTGGGAGCGCCGCGCAGCCGCGGGAGATGGCGCTGTGGGACAGCGCTCCCGGCGCACAGCCGCCCACCCTGATCAGCATTCCGGCTCCTGCTGCCCAGCCACGAGGAGCTCGAACTGCCTTGCTCTAACCATTTTATTTCTTCCCTGCAGCAATTTCCTTTTCAGCTTCAGAGGTGGGAACGTTTCATAACTCATTCTCTTTTTTTTGGTGGTGCTGACAATCTGATGCAACTTATACTAATCTTTGCATTTATTTCCCAGAAACCAAAGTTAAAGTCTCATCCTCAAAAAACATGAGCTGCAACTACTGCCATGCTGCTCTTTGCAGCCCAGGCTGAGTGCACTGGTCAGACAGAGCCAAGCTAGAAGTTGGCAATTTAGTGGATCAGACTGACTAGATGCTTTAAGATAAAGCATCTATTTACACCTTCCTTTCAGGATCAATATTCCATCAAAAAAATAATCAAGTTTCTTTTTTTTTTGTTTTGCTGGTTTTGTTTCTTTTTTTTTTGTTTGTTTTGCTGGTTTTGATTTTTGGTGTGGTTTTGTGTGTGAGTGTGGGGGGGGGTGTTTATTTTTAAATCAAATTGCCTGCTGAGTATTACTTATTTACTTTTTACTTGGTTCTTTTTCTTCTGAAGAAATTGCTGCCCTACTAGGCATCAAGCCATTTTCTCTGGCCAAAACAAATATTTTTTTAAACCCACAAACAGCAAACCAAAGACTCACCTCAATTTGCTTTGGATAAATCTAAGAAGAAACTTAACAACTTACTCAAAGTTAACATAAGGAAACAACTGCAGCGTTGATTTGGCTTCAGTGGGTTTAGCAGAATTATATCCTGACTAGTAGTGAATTATCACCTTCTTTCTCAGCAATGACCAGATCATCAAACATTCCATACATCAAACATATTTACACAAACTGCAGTGGCTTAGAGCATATTCCAAATATCAGATTAATCACCTCATACTACAGGTTTATCAAGTAAGCTTAATGTACCCACACACTTCTTGAGATACCATTGGCTAATCCAAGCAAAACCCAGTCCACAGCTCAGACACCCAGTGGTGTGGGTGGAAGGAGAGGAGTGAGATTCTTCTTTTATTTCAGTTTAGCTGTTTATCCAGACTTGATGATTATTCTACAGACTTGGGGTTTTTGCTTACATGGAAAGAAATCTGTACTTCAAGAAAAGTACCTCATCTGAAGCTACGGCAGCTTTTTCCAGGCACACAGTTAATTTAGGAAGAGATGACTCAGAAACGCAGATGTCCCCGTATCTCTGAAGTGACTGTAAATGCGGTAGATTGGACCAAATCACACACGAGCATTTATACTGCATGCATCGAAGTGCTGCACAGAGCTCTTTTATTACCAGCATTCCTGCTGAGTCTAGCAACATGGAATCTAGAGTACAAGAGGTATTCCCACACTCTCTGCAATTGTCAGTTTGAATCTGTGTTTGAAACTACTGGGAAACCTTCAGGGTTACTTTCTATCCAGCCTACAGGAATGAGTCAGAGTCCACAGCAAGATAATGACTGTATTCAGGTTAATTCCTTTCCAGTTCTGGATCCAGAGCTAAAAACGCCTTGCAGGAGGAGCTTCCTTGTAAATAATATTGATGGTGGCAACCTAGTTCGTCCTCCAAATTCAGTGAGAACACACCTGGACTGGCACTGAACTGGCTCTGCAAACATACCTTTTCTGGTTCTCAGCGGCGTTTTGCCAAGGATGGTCTTCTCCAGGAGAGCTAATTGTCCCACTCAAGGCTACTGCTCTCTTTTATCTGCTATGAAAATCAGTTACCATTTGGCACAGAATTTTACCCATAGGTGTTAAAATGAGGCACTATGACAGTAGTAGACCTGTAGGGAGCTTTTAAAGATCTGAGCTTTACCTGTGTCCTGTGCCAGATAACAGATGCTCTGGAGTGCCCCAGCTTGTTTCGACAAGGTCCTTTGTCATAATGTATAAGGAGAAAATCATCCTACAAAATATTAAATGAGAAGGTAGGCAATAAACAGAAGTTATTCAAGTTACAAAATACTATATCCTGACAACTTAAACCCAGGAATCACACAGGAAGATAAAAGCAAGCAGATATGGCCATGTCAAACCTTTCCAAAGTGCTTTGTTTACAGTTAGGTGTCCACAAACAGGTTTTTTTGGTGTGTGTTGTAGATATATAACAAATTCTTCCCCCAAAGGGTCTCAAGCTGCATATTTAAATGCTAGCATGAAGTTTAGCAAGAGATCCCAAGAAGATAAGCCGACCATTACGTGCATTTTACACACATCCAGAAAGAGCAAGGGAAAATCAGTACTTGTACTGTGGACTTCCCAAAGTTGGTACCTTTACCTAGCTGAAGAACAGAAAGACAACACAGATTTTTGAGATATTATGTCCCTATTGGTCCTGTCAGCCTCTTACAAACAAGTCAAGATAGCAGGCCTAGTTATAAGTGAATACTGCTTTTTTTATCTATGAGAGCATGTGAGAAGCCTGTGACTTCAAGATTGTTAGTAAAGTATTCAAATGGGACAACCACCGGATTTGAATAGTCGGAGTAGCTTTCAGGAACCTAATTTCCTTTGCTGTTGTTAACAATGTTATAAAGTAAAACTGATGACATGGAAACAGATGTTGTGTATTGTATATACTCTGATCTGTAGGCATGATAACAGGCTGATTTAAAAAAAATATAAACATATGACAGCAGCAGCTTATAGACCAGTAAATTCCTGGTGTTGGGAGAACATTGTATTCTCTCATCTATGCCAGATCTATTTCTTGTCCCACAGAATACAATGAATGGTAAACAAATCTGACTGCTAGTGACATACCACAACATCTAGTTTTTTAAACTTCCTCAGACTAAAAGCATTGCTAGTCTCATACTGTAATGCCTTCAAGAAAGGCAACATTGAAAAGTCAGTACTGGGAAAAAAAAAGGCAACACCTCCCATGTTAGGTGTCATGTAAAGATCAAGAACAGATTATTGTCAAAAAATTTTACTATTTAATAATTATTTACTGACTCAGAAAAAATGCTAAGTTCACACAGGTCAGACAAGTAAAACAGAGGATACAAATCCTATCAAATTCCCAGCATCAGCTCTGGTGAGTTATGGCCAGAAGCTAGTGAGCTATTTATTTAATTGATTAAAGAGACAGCTTCTGAGAGCCAGAGTGCATTGCATGTACTCACATCAAGAGATTCCAGACAGTACCAGCAAAAGGCATGCTTGCAATTCTTACACATCATTTGGGCACAGCCTTCATCTCGTTCAATGTAAACTTTACACTTTGGACAGCGTTTGATTGGAGCATCATCATCTTCCATTTTAAAAACTGAACTGTGGGAGAGAGTGAGAAACTAGTAAAATGTGTGGCCATGTCAGTTTAGAGAAGAATGTCTAAGAATTGTGCCATGGAGGCAAGCCTGCTTTTCTGTTTAAAAAAAGAGAAATTGACTAGAGATTCAGGTATTCAAGGGAGTTTTATTATTCAGATATTATGGCTACACACTACTTTTCAAACATATCTCTAGAAAAAGACGTTTAATGACTACAGTGTCAACACAAAAGTTAGGATATTTTCTTTACCATGTAAAAACCAGCTGGTTTTGTTATCTAGCGATACTAACAGATGTTAAACAGTTTTCTCCTGTAACGTGTTCAATGAGCAGCAGCTAGCTCACACCTAAATGTTTTGTACATCTAGATCATTTTCCTTTTCACCCCTTTCTTTCTCAGATGAAGAAACAATTCCTTGATTGCACAAAAACCCCAGGCCACATTCCTTTGGACTGGGGCACGAGGGATAGAATACTTGTCTGTGCCTTCCTTGAAAATTTTCCCTAGGAATTTCCCTCCAAATCAAGAACCCTAAGGTTTTGGTGCATATCATTCTTTCAGTTAAACTTTGTTAGCAGAGTCCAAAAAAGTCACTATTCATGAGTTAGGGTCAGTACTGACTCTTCTTGCAGAAGTGTGCAGAACCATGGGTGTCCCCTTCATATAATGGGCACAACACAGAGGAACGTTGAAACAGTGAAACAACTTTTATTTCCCTTGAGTAGCTTTCTACTGTATGCAGGTTTTATGCTAACAACGAAAATGTACCTTAAATGACAATTCCTGCAGCTACTGCCACTGTGAAATACAAGAGTAACTGATGGGGAATCAACAGTTTGCTTGAAAACAGGACTGATGATTGATTGATTGATTGATTGATTTGCCCCATAGCAAGATAAAAGGACACACACTAATTACTAAACACTAGGGACGACTGTACTAGAGAAAAATGCTTTGTGTACATAAAATGTATAGGAAACTCCAAATGCTGCTAACAGGCAGATTATGCTCCAGAATAATGAAAGGACAATTTTTACTTTTACTCAGTGGAGTAAAAAATGAAGCATGAAATGAAAACCAAAACAACCAAAACACTAAGCAAAAACAGATTAAGTTTGTTATCTTGCCATGAAATTTAGCAACCTTCATTTCTTGTCAAGCCCACACAAAAGCCATGTGCAAAAGTTGGTGTATTTGATCAGGATCTCATCATGACAGCATCCTAGCTAGTCATCTGTTACAGCAAAGCTTGAAAGAAGGCAAGTTATGAGTAACTAAGTCCAAGGCTGGGGAGGGCTTTAATGATGCCTTGGAGTGCAATACAATCTTTGAAAAAGCCCAAACATGAAGTGGAACACATGCACAATGGCCTTTCTTATTCAGTAGCTGCAGTTTGCCACCAGAGACCACTTGAAACAGAACTTAAAATCATAGGCCAAATGTGCAGCAGAGGAGATGACTGACAGGATATCCTAAAAATCAACTGTCTGGCATGATGTTACCGACTCTCATGTTGTCCAGGAGAGCAGCAGTAAAGCGAAGCCGATGAGCTGCCTGGATGTCATATTTTTCCCACTGGGGCAAAAGGCCAAAGGCTCAAGCAGCTCCTTTGTTCTTTACTGGGAATGGCGGCAAAGAGTGAGGCCATCAAGAGCTATTCAGTTTTAGAAAAGAGCACTAAAAGAACAGGAATGACTAAGTGAAGGAAACAGCTTTAGAACAAAACATCGGGAAAATGCCTCTTTACTATTCATAATCCGATTTGTTCAATGACAGTGTTTAGCTTCTAAATACTTGATCTTTTGCAATATCTTACCTTGTTTCTCCTGGAAGAAAAGAGATTGGCATGTTCTCTTGACAGCCTTGACCTGGATGCCAATTAGATTTGCAAGCAGAGCAGAACTCAATGTCGCACACTTTGCACTGCACCAGTTGAGGGTCCTGTGGGCTCGATTCCTGGAGCTGGCAAACTGCCTGGCAAGTAGAGGATGGACACCAAGTCCGGCATGGATCCAAAAGCACTTCTGCAAAGGGACATAAAAGAACCAAATTCAAAGGCAGATACACGATCAGCCTTCCGTAACAATGCATTCCAGCTGAGGTTGACTGGCAGGGCATTTGAAGACACAAATTTTCAAAAGGAACTTTTTAATTTATGCAACCTACTTTGACATAAATTTGGCCTGCTTTGCAAACAGGCACCAAACCAAAGAGTTTCATGAGTCTCAATTAATTGCCCACTTTCATTCACTGAACTAAACTTGTTCTGAGAATGAGATGTACTATTTTTCACAGTTGCACTTGAAGTTAAATACGGTGTATACTATGCAGTAAAACCCACCAGAAAGTGTTTTTACAATGCCTTGCCCAGTAGGAACCTATTTCAAGTTGACTTCTACCCTAATGTAACGACATGATTAACAATAGCCTAAGATACAGTTTCTTGAAGGTTCTTTACAGGTAAGTCATTTCATGTTTCAAAGCCTACTGAAGGCAATATAAACCTACCAATGACTGCAATGGTTTCTAGGCAGGGTCCTGCCCTCTGCAAAGCCTTACTGTAGGTTCTCTGTGGCCACACCATTCCACATCTCCATAGGCACGCAGTCAGCTTATGTTCTTAACATGTTTGTACGGTTACACACAGAACCGCTCATTAATTCTCTACCAAATGCCATCACAGGAGATAATAATGTTGGCTCTGTGAAAGAGGTCAGTGTTCCTCTCCAGCCCGTACAGTACTAGTAGTCAACTTAAACAGCAAAGCTCAAAATAGAAGTCACTCCCTCCCTTAGTTATTTAGAAATATAATACATAGCAATTTTCTTTCCTTAGTTTATTCCCAGAGTGCTGCAGTTCTGGGAATCATGCAGGCAAGAACAGAAGCAATCACTTTTTAGGTTTTAGGGTTTTTCTTTCTGATGACCAAGAAATTAACACACAATGCAGCTGCAAGAACATGTACAGAGATTCTGATTTATAGGATCGCTCTGGAACAAACCCATTCTCACAGCCTTCAGTGGGTAGTGTTACATATGTTACCTCTTTCAAACTGTAGCTTCTTATACCTTTGCATGATTTCTGATGCAACCATGCACTCAATCTGTTGAAAGAAGGAAAAGAAGAAAAAATTCCAGTTAGGAACAGTAATAACTTAAGTAATTTTAAACAAACAGAGACAAACTATTTGACTTTTGAAGAATTAATAAAAATATATGTTATCAGCAGTGGAAGCTGTAACATAAGAAACAAGACACACCTAAACATCCTGTAAGGAAAAGAAAACACACTGTTTGCAGGAAAAGTGTACCTCATTTTCCTGCAGATGACCTCGCTTTGGGCAGGCAGCATCAGGGCAGCTGATTGCTGTTTCTAGACCTTCTTTGATCAGTAGTTCCACATACTGTTTTAGGCACTGTAAGAGAGCCAAACACTGACTTAACTATTCTGCCAAGGATAAATCACTCAGTATTTTAACAGCTTTCACCTAAAAGCTTTCATCTGAAGAACTTAAACTTTGAAAAAACAGGTACTACTGTGTCCCTTTTACAGCCATCAGCCACACTCATAGCTTTTGCCACAGTTATACCTTTAAGTAGAAAACAGCAAGTTCATTTCCCCATCAACTCATAGAATCATTTAGGTTGAAAAAGACCTCTATGATCACTTAAACCAAAATTAATCAAATAACTCTTCAATTTAAAATATACAGCAAATTAAGAAATAACAGTAGGGGAGAGTACAAATCAAACAGGAAGCAGAGGGGGCAAAAATAGTAAAACACCTCCATGATGCAATTAGATTAACTACACTCTAAAGATCATTGCATAACTGGAAGCCACAACATAGCTTAGTACGCAGTGATTCCCCATAGACAGACATCTGTCAAGCGTACCAGAGCACAAAGGGAGTTGTGTGTATCTTACCATCTATTCCTGGAAAATAACTGTCTGAACTTCATGGTTAAAGAAGTAACTTTTCCATAGAAAGGAAAAATGTGAAAATTAGGACTCCCTGAAGAACCACAGTTTCCATGGGACCAAATAATAAATACTGGTAATACTAATACTTTTCTCCCCTAGCAACCACAGCATTTTATCCAACTCGTAACTGAAAATGTAGCCTCTAACACAGCAGTGCACAATGCAGCTGTCACCAAAACAGAGAAGAAAAGTGGGTATTTTTGACCAAGGGCAAATTAAGATCAAACCTTGCTATTCTTGAAGAGCAACAACCCCCCTCCCACCGACATCCTTCCTACATCAAGCTGAGAGCTAAGGCATAGGTGTCTGTCAGCAAGGCAAGGGAGTGATGAAGAGACCCCTCTCTCTGCTGATACCATGCAACTTCTACCCACCCAACACTACACAAAAAGACCAAACAAGGGTCTGCTTCCCAGTGGATGGGGCACCCTGTGATGTTCTCATCCTGCTTGTGAGCTCAGCTGGCACAAGCAAACTGCAGACAATTACAGAACCAGGTCTCCAACTCTGTTAGCAGATGTATGAATAAAGAGTGAGACTAGACCAACAGCAGAGAGAAATGAAGATACAAAACCAGCTCAGCATACAGCTGTGTGGGAGGCGAGAAGGATTACACACTCTGCAGAAAACTGGCAAAACAAGGATTTCAGATACCATTTCCAGACATTTGAAAAAGGTATGCAGCTGCTGACTCACCAGCAGCCTGGGAGGCAAAGGGCTGCATTGACCTTGCCAAGGCTGGTGTGCCTAACTTCAGGTCAGAGCACAAAACTGCTTCTCCCAAACTGCTTCTTCCTTCAGCCCGTGCAATCAAATAGCCATCAACAAGCACCTTCCAGCCTAACCCTCAGGCATGTGGCTTGTAGCTGTTAAAGTTCAGACTTCAAAGCTCTTCTCTTTCTCTTCTGCCTCATGATCTGTCTATTCAGCTCCTTTCAGACATCTCTATTAACAAATTATTCTAGGTTTTACCTCTTGCAGCCTGATTGCAGCAAAGACTTTACTTCCTACCCACACAATCTCTGTTGCTCTGGTCCACAGCATTTCTGGTGGCAACCTGCTACCACCTTGACAGCACAGCAAATCATTTCTGTTAGACCCCCTTTTTCCGGTGTCTCCCATGCATTAGAGAAAGCAGGTCAATTTTTTGGAAAAGAAAAACAGAGATCAGATAACTGATATTTACAAAACTTTTAATTGTGCGAAGAAATCCATGTGTGACAGACAACACAGTCTTCCTCTTCCTCAGGAGGGATTTAATCAGGACAACTGTTCACTTAGTAAATGTTTGACTTGCAGAGGGTTTCCAAGCCTTCCCTTGGAGCTCTGCAGGGCAGGTGGTGGAACACTTCAAGAGAGCCAGTACCAGAAACCACCGGGCTGAGCCCCGCAAGACCCAAGCCCTAGGTTGTGTGCCTTGGCAAGCTGTGATTTCAGCTGTAGTGAGGTATTAGTGCTCCTATAATGACACTGCTGGCTCTTCCCTTTCCTCTCCATTTGTGGATGCCAAGTGTGGATTAAAATGAAAATGCATACATTTTTAATGCCAGCACTTAGCACTTACAGAAAGTACTTTTCAAGCTGAATGAGCTTTGCTATGATAAATCATTAATGTGGCTAATTCTCCTTCTCAACCTGTTTAGGACCATTGCCAAAGCCTATTCGATTTGCTTCCCTTTCCTCCCATTTTCCAAGTTCATCCCTGTCATGAGCAGTGTCCATGGCCTTTCCCTTGCCTTGATGGGGCATTGGCCCCTGCCTTCTCGAAATCAGCACAGCCAAGGGCACTTCTCATGCTTCACCGTCTGACAAATGCCTCAAGGCTATGAAATATTGCTGAAAAATAGGCAGAGGATAAAACACGAAATCAGCTCAAGACTCCCTTGAGACTTCTTGGGTGGAGAAAGAGTAACCCAAAGTGGTTGCAGGAGAATTTGATGCACAGGGTACTTGTGGCTTCTCTTGAGAGCAGACACAAAATATGCAACTTGTACCAGACTGGCTACAGTACCAGAAATGCAGCAGCACACAAACAAAACAACAAAGCAGGATTAGGTATTCAATCATATACTATGAAAAATTAATTGTAAAACAATTACAAAAAGATGACAAATTTTTGCTAATTTTCTATGCAACTTGACCCAATGCTGGAAGAAAGTATCTTCATAGTCCTTCCATTAAGGCAATAAAGCACTGTATAGCATGAACAAAAAATGTGGGAGTGTAAGTTACCCCAAACAACATTCAAAGTGAACTGTATTACATAACTTTTCTCAGCGAAAACAGGAGCCGAAATTAGATACCTAAGGGCTGAGCCTGGAGTAAGGTCACAAGAGTACACTGACCCGTATAAAACGAATATGCTGCAGAACATCTTTATTATTCCTCTAATGCATGTGTGTCAGAAGAGACCAGTTCGTACCCCTGAATGCTACTCCTGTATTGTTCCCTGTGCAGACATACTCCTTGTGCATCCCTGCTCTGTCCTCTTTCCATCACTGTGGTCATTTCTGATGTGTGGATAACTTTCCCTGTCACATGGTAATCCATGAATCCTACTGGCATTTGCTGTCCCCATGACAAAGGGCAGGAGAACATGCACTCTGAGGAGTTTTAGCCCAGATCCATTCCCTCACAAAGATCAAATGAGAGCCCAGTTCAGCAGCAGTTTTACTATAAGCTACCTATATAAATTGGGAACACTTTTTCCTGTTGCCTCAGAGACAGATGACTAATAAAGGCATGACTTCCTTTCTGAAGCTGCCAAGCACAGTGTAGTATTTAAAGCTCAGCAAGATGTGTTGTACTTCTAACTTTTATACATCAAGAATTGTGCCATGCAGAAAGGTACGTATAGTGACCACTGATGTGCCATGGCTTTAGAGCTGCATATCTTTTTGTCTAATATTATAAAGATCAACATACCTATATAGAAATCAAAATGCTTATTTTTTGCCTAATTTCAAAACCATAACACATAATCTTCCTCTGCTGCATTTAGCTCTAACAAATCTGCACAGGCTACAGCAAAATTTATATATAAAGAATTTAAATTTTTGGCTTTTCCTTTTCTTTTAGAAGAATTCCAGGAACAATCATGTTTACTTCTGAGTTGGTGCTTTGATTTATTTCTCCTGACATCAAACCCCAAATAAACCCCATCATTAAATCCAAAAAAGGCATCTTGACTTTCATTGTTTACATGGGGGGCAACACTTATCTACCATCTGCTTTGACAGAAAAAATGTGTTCACTGGTGCCTGAAGTAATTTTACAATGCAAAATGCACATAATTAAAAACACTTGGTGATGGTTTGGGAAAATTATAACTAATTTACTTTTAAGAACATATTATTGCTACTATTGCAGCAAACAAGGAATGGTTTTCCAAGATGTCACCTTTTATTTGAGAGTTAGGCAGACAACAATATTATCCTGCATTATTTTCTTAACAGCTGATAGGTGGAATTTGTCAAAATGCAGACTTCTGACTACACTAATGCTGCAGATGCACATGACAAGAGCCAAGTATATCCTCACTGTATCACTTGATTTATTTCTTAAAACCTCAGATGTATTTTAGTGCTGGCACTAGGCCATAGTCATCACCAAATGAAGTGTGCACTACATGCGGAATCATCATGTGCTGGTATTGGAAAACAATTTTTAAAAAACCAAACACACGCAACAATAAAATTGAAAGGGAAAAAAAAATAAGAAATCTAGCATTTACCAAGTTCTAAAAAGAAAGGGAATTAGTTTTTTACAATACATTTAATAACAATAAATATTAAAAGTAGGCAAAGGCAGTTGCTATTGTGCACAAATTCTAACCTTAGAAATAATCCTACACTTTGGGCAGACAATCACTAAGCTCTTACACTGCACTTCAGAAACACCTGGAAGGACATGCTTTTCAACGAGGGAGATTTTTTTAAAGCTCAAGCTGAAAATGTTTCCAAATAGGATGATTATTAACATGTAGACTAACTTGCCAGTCTCAAATTCTGTATCATCTGAAAACCAGGATTAGATGAACATCTAAAAATATACATCCATAAATACACACACATATAATTACATAAACTTGCATTCAGCCACATGAAGACTCAGGAAACGCTGGTTGGTATTTTGTGATCCACTTCACAAGCGACATAAGGGTAGGTGCATGCAAAGATCCCTTTGGGCTATTCCTTACATTCTAGGAAAGAATATGAAGAATATGAAAGGATATTGAGTGAGAAGCACTTATTTCATAGTCTCTTGTAGCTACAAATCTACAGTTTGGTCTATGGGTCGCTTTTATGCTAATAGGCTACTAACCCAAAACTCAGAATTCATGTGATGGGGCTACAGAGATGACCAAAACTACTACTGAATCAACTACTTTTGATAGTATTTTGTAGTATTTTTATGCTACGCATACAAGGAATTTTTCTTTACATTGCTTTAAAATGAATAGTAAGAAGGTGGTATCTTTTCCTTCCATAAGACAGTGCAATACCAAGACTATCCTACTGCTCTGTGCTAACTCCCCTAAGCCAGTTCTACAGTCAGTCTGGTGAATAAGTATTTTTACTGGTAGGCACACTGCCTGTAAATCTTTCGGGTAATGTGATGTGCTATTTTAGCTTCAGATTTTAACAGTACAGTGACGCAGTATGCAATACTCACTGGGGCTGGGGAAGATTCTGTGCGTGAGAGTGAGTGAATTTCTTTCATTACAAAAAAATCTGAGTGTCCATGTCTCAGGTGAAGACTAAGAGCTTCCCTCTCTTTTGTCCAAGTAGCAAATTCACTCTGGTAGAGAGCTTTTACCTGAATAAAATGTCATTTTCTAGAAATACTTTCCATTTAGAAAAACCTGAACAAGAAGAAAAACTCCCCTAAAATAAGCAGCCTACATCACAGGTGTTCTCTGAAGAAGAGGGAAGAATGACACAATAAGGCTAGAGCCTTCCCTAATCCTGAAAAAGAGATTCTTGTAGCCATATATAACTATCATATGCTACCTTCTTAAATATTTTGGTACATACTTCTAAAAGCAACAGGAATGCTCATCTGGTAATAGGACAAATCAGAGAATCATAGCATGGCTTAGGTTGGGACAGACCTTAAAGATCATCCAGTTCCAATCCTTCTGCCATAAGCAGGGACACTTTCTACTAGCCCAGGTTGCTCAGAGCTCTATCCAAACTGGCCTTGAACACTTCCAGGAACGGGGCATTCACAACTTCTCTGGGTAACCTCTAGAGCTCCTCACCACCATCACCATAAAGAATTCCATCCTAGTATCTAAACCTACTCTTTTTCAGTTTGAAGCCACTCCCACTCGTCCAGTCACTACATGCCTTTATAAAAAGTCCCTCCCATTTTCTTGTACGGCCTCCTGGGTGGACTCCCTTAAGCAAACTCTATTATAAAGTTACCTGTCTCTGCCCTCCCTTTAATCCTGACCCACAAGCTCTTGGTCAGCTCCTTATCCATCCCCAAGTGCAGCTCCACAGCCCCCAGTTATGTTACTGACATAAAGGGTGACACCTCCATTTCTTTTGCCTGTCCTTCCTAAAGAGCCTGTACCCTTCCATTTCAACAGTCCAGTCATAGGAG
>VYZQ01045648.1:2160-61824 GCA_013400655.1 Mystacornis crossleyi | reverse complement strand
GACCTTAAAGATCATCCAGTTCCAATCCTTCTGCCATAAGCAGGGACACTTTCTACTAGCCCAGGTTGCTCAGAGCTCTATCCAAACTGGCCTTGAACACTTCCAGGAACGGGGCATTCACAACTTCTCTGGGTAACCTCTAGAGCTCCTCACCACCATCACCATAAAGAATTCCATCCTAGTATCTAAACCTACTCTTTTTCAGTTTGAAGCCACTCCCACTCGTCCAGTCACTACATGCCTTTATAAAAAGTCCCTCCCATTTTCTTGTACGGCCTCCTGGGTGGACTCCCTTAAGCAAACTCTATTATAAAGTTACCTGTCTCTGCCCTCCCTTTAATCCTGACCCACAAGCTCTTGGTCAGCTCCTTATCCATCCCCAAGTGCAGCTCCACAGCCCCCAGTTATGTTACTGACATAAAGGGTGACACCTCCATTTCTTTTGCCTGTCCTTCCTAAAGAGCCTGTACCCTTCCATTTCAACAGTCCAGTCATAGGAGTCATGTTATTTTAAACTTAGTTTTTCATAGAAAAATAAAACTACTTTCTGAGAAGTTTCCATGGTATACTTACAGCATATAAGCAAACATGTGCGGGAAAAGAAAAAGTATGGGAGGTTCCTCAGAGAGCTTTTAAGCTTCTTTCAAATTTACTACTTGGTCTTTTTGTGTTAAGTAGTTATAATCCTGCCTCAAATCTATTGTTGTTTAATAACAGGCTCAACTTGGAACCGCTCTTGCACTGCTGCTCCAGTGTGCCCAATTCTCTACAGTAGATCTATAATCTAGCTTTTTAATATCACCCTAATCCTACTTAGTTCACGGGTGACTTACTGGAAAATATCTATGCACACTTAATTACAGACATCTGTTTAAGGCATATGCATGACTGTGGGAGTGATTTTTTTTCTCTACTAACACAGAGAAAAAAACTATGTCTCTACTAACATAAACTGTTAGCTATACTGACCAAATCTGCAAGCACAAGCTATAGTCAACTTCATAAACCACCTCGATATGAGACAGGTGTACATTGTAAGCGCTTAATGTTTGTGGTAATACCATGAACTTAAATAATTTCCACTTCTAGAGAAATCTTTTCACAAACAATTATCAACTTGCAAAGAAATACTCACTATTACAACTCAAATTTTCATTAACCCTAATTTATCATCTTAATAATAAATCACAGGAAGAAAAAATCCACTTATCTTGGCATGCAGTACTTCAAATCTGAAAGCAGTAACAGAGAACTGCCTTACATGTTTACCCTTTATACCCCTTGTTTTGTTACAGAGACAAAAATTCTGCTACACAAGCATATCAACTCTTGACTCCAAGACAAGCATGTGCAAGGCACTCCAGAGCTCCACAGCAGGGAAATATCTAGAGCTTTATGCTGTGAACAAGAACGTACACACTGAGAGAGACTTTGGCCAGGAGCAGAGACCATATCAGCTGTGATGTTATCCATATTTTCCCCCAAGTGGCAAGCAACTTGGAAGACCTCTGTTTGACAGGTTTCCTGCCCCTACCTTCCCAATACTTGGCCTCTTTTTAAAGGTTTTTTTTTAATATGAAATTACCGAGGGTAAATGCCTCTTTCTCCCACCATGCTATCAATGTTTAAAGACTCCATCAGCTGTTCTGTAGCCCTGTTATACACTGTATTGTCAGTCTAAATGCAATAGAAAAAATGTGCCTGTGGATGACGGCCAAACAGGATGACGGCTGGGAAAGATAAACACAACCCATGTGCTACCATGTTTGAGGACAAAACATCTGAGCATTCTTTCTTGAGCTGTAAAAATTATTCTTGTCCAAGAGTCCTTGCCCTCCCAGCCCCTGGAGGAGTCTTTGTATGGGGACTGACCTGGCAGGAGCGGGCACTCACCCATTGCAAATGCTCCTGTGGTTAGTGCAATGATGGCTGTCGATTCATCCTGTGGACAGCACAGTGCACGGTGCTGCTTTGGTTCTACTTCTGTCCAAACGCCCTCTGACAGCAAACCCAAATATCACAGCAGTCCCCAGTACACACTTCTTAATGCAAACAACAACTCGCAGACAAGATGTTCATATTAGGATGAGGTGCATCACCCCTCTGATTGAGTCCAGCCTCCAAACCCTCCACATAAGACTGCCAGTTTGAGTACAGGGAACAGCACCATCAGGCCCATCAGCCAACAAACGATGGAAGTAATATATACATTTCTTCCTGCCTTATCAAGAATGCAGAAAGAGGAGGCCTGATGACTACTTCAGCTTGAGAAATACCAGGACATGGCAAATAGCCTTTGAGACACAGCAATCAAGGGCTACAGAAACTGCAAGCAGGACCATGCAACCAGAACTAAATGCACTGGAAAAACAAGTGCCTTGTTCCAGCTGAGTATCTTGAAAGAGAAAGAGAAGGCAACACAGACTTACAGTTGCCTAGCCTTTGAAATGGTGGGCTTAGTTTTTTTTTTTTTTTTACATACACACTTATTTAAGGCTGTGTACTGTAAAATTTACAGAAGTTGAACAATTTTTCTTCAGAGAAATCAATCATATCAGTAGACAGCAGAAAATGGCCAAATAAGACAAGGATAGTACTTTTTGATGTAGGCATATCTTCATCTTTGAGTATGTATTCCAAGTAGATGTACATGTAAACTGTTTTCATTATGGATTTTTATCCCTCCATTACCTTGCATAAAATTTTTGTTCTCACCTATTCAGGGCTGCAACTGGTAAAAACCCACAGAGTAAACTTGACAAAAATAAATTTATTTTCAAATGTCAACATATGTGGGATGAAACATATATTCAGAAGGCAAAAACACCACCAAAAAAAAAAAAAATCAGTCTTTTGTAATATGTTTGAGAAAAGTTTATTCTATTTCAGAACAGCAATAGCAATACTGAGTGGGAGGAAAAAACACCTGCAGCAAACAAAAGGCCTTTCCTTTTCACATGCAAAACCCTATGCAAACAAAAATGAACTAGTTTTTCCAACACCTGATGAAGACAGATAACATTAATCTCATTTAGTGATAGCACACAGGAGAGGAAAGCTGAAGGCTCTGGAACAAATTTAGTTTTCATGCAGGGTTCTGTGGTTCCTGCTTATTAAAGCAGGGAGTTCTATCATCCCAGCAACTACATGACAAGTGAGAACCCAGCCAGCCATGTAAACTGCTATGCAAACACACAGTGGCCTCTAACCATGAAGCCTCTACTGGCACATCACGTGTCAAGATCAGTATCAGTTCTCTGCTAAGGCTGGGGTATGTGAGCTCAGGCAGCGAGCTCTAAGCTTTGCTGGTGGGCAACAGGGAAACATTACAGCTGCTAAGAAGGACCTTGAACTCTTAAAATCTCACAAGCCATTAGGTTTCCCCATCCCTCCTGTCCCCGAGCAAGTAGGGCATCTCCTTTGATAGAGGTGAGGAACAGCCTGGTGTCAGCACGGGGCTGCCCTGCTAAGGTAGGTTTCCCTTGGCAAGCAGGGACAAACTACACAGTATCAGGAAGGCAGCCAAGCCCATCTGTTTCCATCCACACTGCTCTTGGTGTCTGCCTTGCCCTGGGGAAAGGAGATGCTGATGAGGCACTCTGCCTCCGTTGCAGTGAGGGATAACACTAAGTAAATCCCACTTTTTTCTGTCCTTCAACTCAAGAGAAGCTCCATGTGGTTCCAGTCAAGCATGACAAAAAGGGAAAAAAAAGGACGCCTGATATCAGTTACAGGCAGGATAGTATTTGCTTTGCTGATCTTCAGCATATAAGGAAGTGCAAATAGGGGAATGATTACAGTATAAACAGTCATGATTAGGCAAATTCAGTAACCCTGTTTAAAAAGGGCTAGTGATAGCATAAGTCTGTCACTGTCCTGCTGTCAAGCTACTTGGGATAGAATACAACACACTTAGAGGGACACCTAAAGGTCCAGGTAAGATTAATCAGCTGGCTCAAGGGCTTAAGGTAGAACTTAGGGGCAAGAATCAGAGGATGAGTATCTACTAAGCAGTGTTAGTTTCAAACACCAAAGTTGATCCACATGTGTATGTATGACCAAAAAGAAAGCACAAACAAGCAGCAGAAGGTAGGTCTTAACATTAGTTTTGTTACTTTCTAACTGTAGGTGGCCCTGTCTTTCGCCTATCTGACTACAGTATCTCCTTCTATCAATAACAAGGTAGCCTACAAAGGAGTAATCAAACTTTTTCATCAAAGACAAGTTTTCTGTGGTGCTTCATATTTCTTCTAGACATTCGGTTGCTTGGACTGCCTACTTGACAGTTTTGTTTTTTTTTTAATTTGAGAAAAGTAAGCAATGAATCTGCTGGTACCAGAATGATCAGTACTACACAATAACTTGAAGGGAACTGAACAACCTAATGTGAGGTCAAAAGGAGCTTAGCCTGTCTTGAGTAATAGTGGCATCACTGTACTTGCAACACATTGACACATCGGTGTGTTTTACATATATAAAAAATTAAACAGTATTTATGTACACAGAAGTACATGTAAATCCTGAACCAGAACACATTCAAGAAACTACCTGCTTGATTTCCATGCAAGAATATCAACTGAAAAAAAGCTGTTGAAACTTCAGCACATATACAATGAAGGAACATCCTGTCCTTTAAGACACGTGAGAATTTCATCACAGATTACAAAATAATCAGAATTTCAGACAGGAATTGGATAAAATTGCTCCCTGCTTATCTCCCATGATCCCCTTAAAAAAACACAGGCTAAGTAGCAAGTGAGAAAATTTAGTGCAGCAAATAATACAAAAAAAATTAAAGAAAAAAAATTGTGTTTTCCCCTTTACTTTCCTTTTCCTTCTCTAAATGTAAAGCTTTATGAAGAAAACATGCAAAATTACTTCTTCTGAGGCAAGCAATTGCTAAGTGACTATCTAAAAAATTAAGGTTACTAGCTATGTACTGTGCACTTTTAAAGGTGGAAAATAATTTAATAAAAAGATATTTAGGCGTTTTGGTCCAAAATTACACCAGCACACTTAATATTGGTCCTATTGTTAACATGGTTCTAAAGAATGACACTGGTTTGCCCCTTGATACTACTCAGGAAAACAAACAAAAAGCTAACAGCAGGTATCTTGTTTTTCTCTCTGTTCTTTAGACTCTTGTTCCTTTGGTACCTCAAGCAATCCAACAGCAGATTTGCTTGAGGTACCAGAGAAAATACATTCTTATAACATTCCTAATGGGTGAGATACACAAAACTTAAGCTCACAGCATTGTCTGGACATTAATGATCGTGATGATAAAAACAATAATGGAGTATTGTACTAACTGGCAAAATAATACTATGGGAAATTGTAGGGCCTATGCCTTATCAGCAGAGGAGCGGTCTGCTCCTGATTAAATAGAGCAGTCTGCTCTATTTAATCCATGCACAGCTCTGCCAGAAAGCAAATGGAAACAGTGTCCCCATTCTATCTTTCTGAATAGCAAGGCTGTGCTACTTTACAAGTGTCAGGAAGAGACAATCCTTCATGGGATCTTTACTACAACTGTTCTATGATTATAAAGAGTGAAGAACTGCAGACAAATATAGGATTGAGAGACCTGTATATTGATCCAAATGCTGCCAACATACCAGTGGTACCGCACTTGAAAGGTCTCTTTGTAATACATACTCATGTTGTTCCAGCTTGCTGTGATTTAGACAGAAGGGCTAGAGCCAGTGGTAAAAGCTGTAGCAAAAGCAGTGTTCACACTTGTATGGACATCCCTTTTTCTTTTTTGCTTATATTCCTGGAAAGGCCATCAGTTATCTCTGTCCATTTCCAAAAAGGAAGCCAGAACAAAACTACATACTGGTCAAACAAGAACAGAGCAGAGATGAACTGGGTCTACTGTACATAGACTCCATGCAAAATCTTGAGTCAAAAGGCTACTCTTTTTTCTTGCTGATTTCAAACAACTTTAATTTAGCCATTTACAAAGCACAATTCATATGCAGTGTCCCTGGTGTTTCTGGAAATTGTCACTGGAGGAACACCAGTGGAGGATTCTGCATACAGCTGTCACACTCTTCCTTAACAACTGTCAATATGCCAAACAATCTTGCCAGACTCATGGGAGTACTTTCTTCAGCAATTTATCAACCTTCAGGCTGGCCCAAAGGTAGAGATGAAGGCCTTGGGTTTCAGATGAAGGCCTGGGCTGTAACAGGTTTATAGCTATTGCCTCTTGTATTTACTGGGATCGATTCTTAATACTTCCCTCACCATCTTCAAAGAAAGCAAGGGTAGGTTAATTTCCTGTTAATTCACAGGAAAGCTTGAAGATACATAATTTTTTCAGGTCACTCAAATTTAGTAAAGCTTGTAAGCGGCAAACAAGGCAGACAAACTACACCCATTTCTTTCAACAGGACAAAGCTGAACGAACTATTCAAGACAATTAAATACAAGTAGTAAAAGTGGCTGATAATTCCACCTGAACAGAGTTCAAAACACCAATTCCATGTCACCAGTCAGATTATTATGCCAGCTGGTAAGAACAGGTTATTGGTAAAGGTTACATATCTGATGCCTGTAATTGGTTGTATCTTTCAAAACAGCAGTAAGAGTCAGCAACCACATTCTACCAAGAAACAGAAGATCAGGGATGGCAGTAAACATCAGAAGGAACAAAGTGAAGATGGAAAAAAATGTATTTGGTAACTCAGTCTTTCTGCTGCCATGGAGATTTTACTGAAAACTGACATTTAAATATTCTCTGCATTCAAGCAACAGGGAGAAACAACACTCAGCTGTAAGTACTAGAATAGTAGAGAACAGTTTTCATGAAGCCTATTATTTTATATACTTTTGTGTGCTTGAGCAAACACTTCTTTTACAGTAGATCCACCTTGTTAGATTGGCCATCTCCTATCTTCAATAACCACCAGGAAAAAGAAAATCTACTATTAAAAAATGGTAGTATTTCCATGAAGAAAAATAAAATAAATTAAAATCCTTGATCTTAAATATTAGAAACACACACCCAAAAAGCTTTTCTGGAAATGACTTCCAAATTAAAAAAAAAAAGTCACCCAATCCCATGTCTGAGTCTATAACACCATATTACAAACTCCGGGGAAATTAAAGTCTGAGCATCATGTATCCCAGAAGTAATATTCTTACTGATAAGAGTCCAATTTTTCCTCTGCTGAACCATCATTACAAGGTTTTTGGTGTAATTGCACCCATTGCAAAATTTAATTTAAAATTTTAATTTAAATTCAATATTAGGGATGAAAACTTACTAGTAGTTTCCTCTGTTCCTAAACTAGCAATATCCATTAACTGTGATGATTGTGTTCTTCGTCAAATACTACACTTACGTTCCCCAGTGTTTTGTACTTAACTGACAAGATTCTTGTTATTCCAGGTAAGCATTTGTACAATATGGTAATGCAAAGTTATGTGACTGTAATTATGATAGTGAAATTGGAATCTGTAATACATTTAATACCTTTCTAGTTACAATTGTGTGCATGGCTATGCTGGGTACTATTGAAAGGCATTTAAAGAACAATGCAATCATCAGGCACTGTCAACATGGGATCATAAAGAGAAAGTCTTTTTAACTAATTTGATAACCTTCTATGACAAGGTCATCCACCTTGACTTAAGGATTAGGCAGTGGATGTAGTTTCTCTGGATTTTAGTACGACTTTTGATACTGACCCTCTCAGCATCCTTCTGGCACAAGCTGTCCAGCTGTGAGATAAGGTCTGAGTGAAAAATTGGGCCTCAAGGGTTGTAGTGAATGGGACGACATTTATTTGGCAACCAGCCATCAGCACTGTTCCTCAGAGCTCAGTTCTGGTGTCAGTTGTGTTCAATATTTTTAGCAACTGTTTGGATGCAAGAGTTGAATGCACCATTAGCAAGTTTGATGCTGATACGAAATTGGAACTGCTGCTGATTCTTCTAAGGGACAAGATGCCTTGCAGAGGGATCTAGATAAACTGGAGCAGGAAAGTGATTAAATTTAACAAGTTGCATTGCTGTATTCTGCACCTGGTATTGAGTAACACCAGGCACAAGTATGAATTAGGAGAGGAGTGGCTGGAGAGCAGCCCTGCAGACAGGAATCCGGGGATGCTGGGTGACAGCAGGCTCCACGTGAGTCAGCAGTGCCCCGGCAGCCAGGAGGGCAAAGCCCATCACGGGATCACCAAACCCAGCATCGCCAGCCCGTCAAAAGAGGTGCTTGTCCCGCTGTGTTCAGAGTTGGTGCAGCCTCACCTTCAGCACTGGGTGGAGTTCTGGGCCCCACCATTTAAGAAGAATGTGAAGGTCCTTGGATGCATCTCCAGAGGACAACAAAGCTCGTGGAAAGGCTGGAAGGAGTGTTCTTCCAGCCTTTGGAAGGACTCTGGAAGGAGTGTCCTTCCAGAGCAGCTGAGAACCTTAGGTTTGTCTAGTTTGGAGAGAATGGGACTGAGGGGCGACCTCATTGCTCTCTAAAGCTTCTTGAGGAAGGAAAATAAGAAAGGGAGGTGCTGAGCTCTTCTCCCTAGTATCCATTGACAAAACATGTGGGAATGGTTCAAAGCTGCACCAGGAAGATTCAGACCGGACATCTGGAAGCTCTTCCTTACAGAGAGGGTGACCAAACACTGGAACAGGCTTCCTCGAGAGGCGGTTGCTGCCCCAAGCCTGTCAGTGTTTAAGAGGTTTTCGGACAATGCCATTAACACCATGCTTTAGCTTTCGATGAGCCATAAAGTGGCTGGGACCAGGGAGCTGGACCACAGATCATTCAGTTGAAGTGATCCCTTTCAACTGAAAGGCTCTACTCTCTTCTAGAGTTAGAAAAAAAACCAACCAAAAACCTAGAAAACCACCCAGAAAAAACCCCACATAAGCACCTAAGAAAAACCCAACCAATCACAAAACCACCCCCAAATTCAAGCCACAGATAGATAAAAGGGGAAGTGTGAATAACCTTGGTAAGGAGGTAACTATACAGTATATTGAAGTGCTAAATAATTTTTTTTTATTACAGGAAAACAAAGGTTTACTTGCCAGTTATTTGTCAAGTACACAGCAACAGCATTTATTTCCACTGCAAGATCAATACTTCAGGGTGAATCCCACCCAGAAGAAACACTATTTCTGCAGTTAAAATTATGTCTTGTTTTTTATGTCTAATAAAGAGCACAAACTCACCAGGGTACAGAAGATGCATTGGCATTGTGCTATTGTTGTCATCTGCTCCACAGGGTATTCACCAAGGCAGAGCTTACAGGACACTAATGGGTCAAGTACCAAGTCCCAGGTAGGCCTGTATCTTGCTGTAGTCATTGCAGAGCAGTCTGAAGAACAGCACAAAAAGCAAAGATACTCCATTATTTCCTTATATTGATACTCAGTACATTTCTGCCTTTGGAAATCACAGTGTCAGCTACTGCCTGTTGGGTTCATTTTTTCCAACAACCTAACTAACTAGCAATAGTTAACTTCACAGTGCCAGCACTTGCATTTCCTTTTATATCCCCCGCCTGATAGAACTTGCATACAGAAAGCAGAAGGAAAAAAAATGCCACACATAATACACTAAAGGTATGAGAGCAAGCAGGAATACCCTTAGGTCACAGGCTTTTGTTGCATATTACAAATGCAAAAATCTTGTTTCCAATTCCTGTGATTTTCATCACTAGTTACAAGCTTTCTCTCACCAACATCAAAATTTAGTCATGACATTCCTTAACCTCAGCTATCCAGGCAAGACTCTAAAGGTCTTTCATAAGCCAGGCATTTATTATGCCCTTTTCCAGCACGATGATATTTCAACTCACAGAGCCAGATAATTTTGTTCCCAAGAGCATGACAAATCAATCAGTTTGTTGTTAATTTTAGCAAGAACAATGAATTTTGAGTACACTACAAGTTTTAGCCTGCGTTTTTCCTCCAATCGTTTTGATATGATGAGATCAGAACTTGGTTGTGGCAACAACCAACTGGGGCAAATAAGAGCACAAAGTGAACTATAAGAAGAGGCTATAATGACCTATATATCACCCTCAAGACAGTGATATGATAGGATCATGAAGAGCATCTTTATCCTAGGCTTCAGGGCCCAGATGGAGCGTTGTCAACTGATTAGGCAGAAAGAAAACCTCACACATAAGAAATGTATTCCCACAAAGAGGAAAGCTAATTTATGAATTTTACATGAAGGAAAACAAAACAAAACCCCACACACTCCCCCAAGACATCTCCGGTAACTTATGGAGTACATCAAATCTTAACACTGTATTTACTAGCAATGTTTTATCACTGTGACACTGACCTTCCAGAGTGCAGAAAATTCACATCCCAAGCTGCTGAGAGGTTCACATTATCATGCCTTCCTCCTTCCCAAAATTAGGTGGTTCTTTAGCATCGTCACACCAGCAGTTATGTTACTCAAATCATGATTACAGTTTTTTTCAGATTTTCTTTTTTTTTTCCTACCTTTCCCCCTCCCCTTACTCCACTAGCCCTCCCAGGAACTGCTTATTTGTAAGTCATATCTGTGAACTTTGCAAGACCTCCAGAACTGCAACAAACTACTTTAATGCTTACTAGACTAGATTTAGGCAGATGGTCAAGAAAAACATGCTTTTTTTACCCCCAGAAATCACATGCAGACTTCACAAACATTTCTTTGAAGTACAAGTCTTTGATATTCAAGTAATTGTGCGCATGACTCCACCAAAGTCTCTAACATTTCTGAAACAAAGTGAAGATTTTGTCAGCCCTCCCATTCAGTCCAACTCATTAGAAGATGCTTTTTATAAGGTACGTAAGGGCCACCAAAAGACACTTTTCTAGTGCAGTCAGCAGGGAGAAGAACGGAGGAGAAAAGAAAGGTTAAGCAACCCCATCTCCAGGGCTGCTCTAGATCACTTCCTCTGAAAGCCCACACACGAACTCCACACATTTTCAAAGCAAACAGATGGAACAGCCCCACAGAACAGCACACAAATAATGGCTCCACCTCACAAAATACAACTTACGCTGTGCATTCTTTTCGTAGACCTCATCATGAAAGTCTGACATGGTGATATGAATGAAACACCATGACTTTTAAGGCTGCTGGACTGCTGCTTTCCTTCACCACTACTTTGTCATTTTACACAAATTACCAGCAAAGCCAATTTTCTTCTTCCAAACTTTGGTTTATCCAACATTTACAGATAGATTCATGAGGTATTTGAGTAGTAGTGACCAAACACATCTGAACTGTCTGCTATTAGTTATTTGCTTGTCCTGCCTAGTTTATTGCATTTCAGATGCTTATGGTAGCAAGTGCATAAAACTAGGAAATGAACATAACAGATTTATGTTAAGGATGCACTTGCATACATCAGGCAGACCAAAATCATAGCAAATTTTGTTGCTAAGATGTAGAATCTGACACAATTCAGACGAAAGCTCACCAAATATGTGACATTTTTTCTGGCTCAATCCAGAAAAAAAAAAATTAAATAGACATATATTCAGTGTAGGTCAATAAGGGACAACAAAGGGAAAATATCAAGCTTTCAGCCCCAAGGCTTACCCTTGTTTTCTAGGACATTCAACACAGGCTTACTGGAATCACCATGGTAATTTCACTCTTGCAGTACAACTATACCTCAGTAACACCTCACTAGGAAATATTTTTCCTCTCTGTCTTCTGCAAAGCAAGAATGAATCCAAGTAAAATGCCTTTCAAGTTGGCTTTCAAGAGACCAGCAGAAATTAGTTGCCCCAAACAGCTGGCATGTAATCCATGTTGAATTCAGCCATGGTGCTAACTGAGCAAAATCTGAATTCAGCCTCAAATGGTAGCAGAGCCATTCCTGCTCACTCCCCTCCTTGCCAAACACCTTCTTTTAATAAAGAAATTTTACATTCATTATGGGGCAAGGGGAGGACACAATGTCACTGGTGCCATTAAAGCAAGGACCAAGAAATATGCCTAGAAAAACTTGTAAAAAAAAGCCTCCACACCCCACTGGATCATCTCTCCTGGGTACCCTTGTAAAGGAACAGAGAATGAAGCTTTTCAAAGCATGGACTAGATCTTGTTTCATGATCATCCAGCACACTGCTGCAACAAAATAATAAGCTTAAAACGGCATCACAACACCTAAAAAGGCATCACAACACTTAAAAGGCTTTAAAAAAAAATAAAGCGTAAAACCAAACAACAAACTCGTAGGAGAAAAGCAGAAAAACAAACACCTGTCAAAATTAGATTAAAACTCCTACTGTTCCACAACTGTGGCGTCTTATGGATTCAGATTATATTCTCATGCTTTGTAGTGATGTGCTATGCTTCACGGAGAATGCTAAGTAATTGCAAGAAAAACAAGGTAGCTAAAGGGATTTCTAGAGAAACAAGATACTTACAAACATCTTGGTGTGTCATTGTGTTGAATGACAGCACCAGTTACACAAACAGCCAGTAGAAAATTCTGCTGAAATAGCCATTGTTTGGCTATTTATTAGGAGGTCCCAAGAAAAATAGCTAGTGATGGTACAGAACTAGAGTGTAATAGACTTAGCACATTAAATATATAGTTCATAGGAGATTGTGTTGCTTGCCAAACTCAGTCAAAACACCAATACTGATAGGAGATACACCAGATCAGACTTAGAGGCACAGAAAATTAGAAGAGAAGTTGGTCATTAGTTCAGACTCCCAATTCTACTGAAATTAAGGTCAGTCTCATTTACATATTTTGCTGTGGTCCATATCTGGTAACATTGAATTTGTAAGATATATGGTAAGACAGCACATGATTTGCTGGGACAGCATCCCAAAGCAAGCTGAAAGTCAGAAGCATAGGAAATAGCTTTAGTAAGAGTTTGTTCAGAGCAATCTTGTCATAAATAATTAACAACCTGACTAATGACTTTTTAATTCTGCAATCATATGCACATGCACACTGAAAGGGAACCTCTGCACGAAGAGAGAGAAGTGACTGAAGTCTTCTTACTGTAATAACACATTAATATATATGAATGCAACTCTCAGGCATTCCCGGAGACGCACATGGAGTGAAAAGGAAACTTTCATTATTTCTGAAGAACTATTATTTCTAGAATGAATTAAGTGAACATGAACTGTATTTCCGAACAGTAATCCCTCAGTTTTTGGTCCACCTACACAGACTACATTTTCTAGTGAGAACAAGTGGCTGATGGCCTCTGGTAAGTCAAGAATAGAACAATTCTTTCTTTTTAGGGCTCAAAGAGTTGCAGAGAACAGTGAAACAGAAATACTGTGAAAACTTCTGTGAAAGTAGGAAATAATGCAACTTTCTTACATACAAGTCATTCAAGAAATCATAAAACAGTATGATTTTTTTTGTTGCATGCTAGTCAAGTATTTAAAGGCATCGTACAGTTACACTGCAATTGCATCATCAACACTTAAGAGACATGACTACCTGTGTGAGAAGAGTGACTAGAAAATAGGGCTAAATAAAAGTCATATGTAGGCACATTAGTCACACTAACTGGTGGGTCTTTTCTACCAAGCAAGACTCAAAACAGAGATTTCAGCAGAATCTCAATTTCAGCTTTAGGTCAGGGACATGTTTAATTTCTAAATTAATGGCTTCAGTCCCCTGTCTTACCAGACAGTTAATCAGGTACACTTAACACATCTGCCTTAAGGAGTTAACTTAATCTGAATTTACTGACATGATGAAAAGCAGCTCTTTTAGAAATCAAAGGAAGGGACTTAAATGGGATTTAAAATTTGCTCTTGATCCTCTCGTCCCTCTTTGTCAAAATAACTCTAATCAAAATAATACAGGCTACTAGATGAAATCAGACATCTGCTATAGTACAGTTTTAGTACTGTGTATATGTATTTATAGATATAAAATGTATGTAATTCAGACTACACTTCCCCCTATATAAAATCAAACACATCTGTCAGTACAACTGTATGTATTTATTTAATATAGGAAGTATGTTTATATACTATATATTTATACAATTAATATTTATAAATATATAAAAATATAAATCTATACAAAAATCTACAGATTTTTACTTACATGGAAGAAGCTCCCAGATGTCTAAAGTGGAGTCATCTGTAGAAGGGCTACTACACTGCACCTTAGAACTGGCACTGCCTGCCACATCCTTTAAGTGAATATTCTTGACTTCAGCCTAAACAGTTCTGAGCCTTCCCCTGCAGCCACAGCTGTGGCTCACTGCACGCGATCCCACAGCTATGGGCCACACTCTCATGCCAGCAGGGGCTATCCTCCATGATCCAGGTATGGCTAAGGGTATTCAGCAACAGTCCTGGAGCTTGCATTATTTGCTACTGCTCTGTCAGAGCTGGAACTTGATGCCATTTTTCATTGTTCCTAGGCTTTTCCAGAGCTCCTCAGACGGATCATACGAAAGAAGCCTACATGACATAACTGACCACTATGCAACTGCGTATTGGTGTCACCCGTTTTTATTATGCAACTCTATTAAAGTCACTTTATAAAACAAATCAATAATTACACCCACCCATCAGGTGGATTTTACAGTAACACAAACTGGCAGGCAGACTTAGTATCTCTAACTTATCAGTCACAGTTAGTTACTGGCACGTATCACTGCAGTAACTGTCTCCAAGTCTTCCTCCTCACAGAACTGCTTGGGAGGTAAAGCAGAATCACTCTCTCTGATAGGTGTCAGTCACAGTAACACAAGACTGATTTACGTGGTTGTTTAGAGATGACTAACTTCAGAGCTTTGATGCCTGCCTTCCTTAGGTTCTTAAATCCTGTCAACCTGTGAAATGCCTACCTAACTCTCCAGGTTTAACTCATAATCTGATCCACAATCAATTGCACAAGTCCAGCAGATAGGTATCACCTTTGAATTCCAGACAACCCCAACCACTAAAGCCACATTCTTTCTTCCAGCAGTATAACAGGCTGCTGTTTATAGGCATAAATCTTTTCAACATGTAAGAACTTCAGCTTATACAGAGTAGTGCAGTTACATCCCTACACAGGCTAACCATTAACTTCAACCTCTCCAGGTTCTTATCTTCAAGCTATTTTCCAGGGCCCAAGCCCAGAACAGATAAAAGACCATGTATAAGTGAGGAGGTTTCCCACCCCCAGGGGGATGGGCTTGGGTGAAAAGCATGGTTACACGGGGTTTCCAGGCCCCCTGCTCTCTGGTCACATGTATCCAAGTTCTGTACACTGCTGGCTATTCATATCCCCCTGCCCAGGGAACTCTGGGGTTTTCCCATGAGTAGAGAGTCTGGTCCAGGCTCCCAGCCATGGCAGATGGAAGAGAATAAAGAATATCTATGAACATCTATCAAATATCGCTGCCTGATTATTTCCACGGGCATCTGTCTCCAGAAAGCTTGCTGGAACCCCACAGCAACAGATGGCACCCCAGACGGGACTATAACGAATTTCTCTGGAGACAGTAACCCTGAAATAACCAAGATTCTGAAGATTTCTGAAAATTCATGAGTAAAAACACTCTAGATCTCTTTTTCCTTGCCTTGGTTTGGCTGTTCTCTCTGGACTATGGAGGAATCGTGGGAAATGTGCCTGTCTAAACCACAGAAGGAAATTAATCTTGAAATTAAAGAAACCCTGGCACAGCAAAACAGAAAACTTGATCTGGGATATCTAGAGCATTTTTTTGACTGGCTTTTCAATAATTTCTTTTATGTTTCTCAGGACTTACTTTCTGACGTTAGTCCTCCTGGTACTGGTCACAGAGATTTTTGGACCAAGATTTTGGATGAGATAATGTCTCAATCAGAACGTGTATACATGGTGGAACATCTCTTTGCATGGCCTGCAATCACTGACGCCCTTGAGAAGCACGTGTATGGTCCCAGCACCTCTGTGGCAGAACATGGCTCACGTGACAGTGAGACCATGCCGCAACCACAAAACTGTGTGGGTGTAGCCACAGGGCGCCCTGCCACGCAACCACAGACAGCGGAGTGGAGCCGCAGGCTCTGTGAGCTACGTGGGCCACGTGCTGCAGAGGGGCGATTCCCACGGACAGCCTGGCCTTGTTCCGCTGTTTCCTCTCAGATGGAGGAGTGAAAATTGTGGAATAAGATTATTAGGGAGCTTAGGGGATTTCCGTCGTGACCCCACGAGGCTGGCTGCTTCTCCCGCTCCCCCTCCGTGGCGACTCAGGAAAAAAAAAATTAACGCGGCTCCAGCAGCTTTGGCAGGGAAAAAGCCAGCGGCGAAACGGCAGCAGTGGAGGTGCCAGTGCCGGATGCATCCAGCCCTCATGACAGCCCGCACCTTAATGTGGACTCCATCCCTGTCTCGGGGTCCCCTGCCACATGACCGCAGGAGCGCGGAGCTGGCACCGATGGCAGAGTGGCACCACGGCACACCCAAGCAGACGCCAGAGTGGAACCGCTCGCAGGGCGCGGGACCAGCGGCGATGGCAACGCGGGGGCGCGCAGAGCCCAGACAAGTGCCGAAGCGCAGCCGGCGCGCGGCAGCCGCAAAACCGGCACGGCAAGGGTGGTGCGGAGCAGCTGCAGGGCCGGAGCCAGCGCCGGAGCGGGTGCGGCAGGGCCAGCGAGACGGAGCGACCCTAGGGACCCTGCGCAAGCGATGGCGGTGCGGGGGCCCCACCGAGACGTTGGGGTCGGTGAAGCAGCAGCCGCGCAAGACCAGCAGCCACGACACAGACGCAAGCACGTGATAGGAAAAGTTCTAGCAATGAAAATCACAGGACTTGTAAAGTGGTACAATGTCATAGACAACTATGGATTTATAACACGAAATGACACAGGAGAAGATACATTTGTCCACAGAACTGCCATTAAGAATAATCCCAATAAATGCCTTCAGAGTGTAGGAGATGGGGAAATTGTGGAATTTGACATCATACATGGAAAGAAAGGCCCAAGGAAAGAAGGGCAGCTAATGTCACAGGGCCTGGGGATGTGCCAGTCAGAGGAAGTAAATATGCAAAAAAATTGCAGTTATTCTAAACCATATCCATGCCACCAACCTCCTTACCCTCAGCATGCTTTCCCCTTTTTTCCTGTACCAAATTTGCCCCCATCCTATTATCCCAAATTTATTCCTAATCCCTTTTTCACCCCATGGTTTCCCTGTGCAACTCCGTTTCCCCACAGTCCCTCTCCAATGCCTATGGGGGGATAAAAAAGGGGAGGAAAGAAATTAACTGTCGTTGTTTAGAGTCCAAACAGATACAGATGAAAGAAAACCTCTCCTGCCTCAGTTTACCCATGAAGTGTGTTCAAAAGCATCCATCTCTCTCCTGCCATTTCTTGGGGTACTCCAGAAATGCTCTGTTTAAACTTTTTGGGACTCAGAGGGTGACTTGCATCCTTTTGAAATTGTGTTTGTCATTTTTTAATTAAAACAAAAGGGTGAGGAGGTTTCCCCCACCCCGGGGGGATGGGCTTGGGTGAAAAGCATGGTTACAGGGGGTTTCCAGGCCCCCTGCTCTCTGGTCACATGTATCCAAGTTCTGTACACTGTTGGCTATTCATATCCCCCTGCCCAGGGAACTCTGGGGTTTCATCAGGAGTAGAGAGTCTGGTCCAGGTCCCAGCCATGGCAGATGGAAGAGAATAAAAAATATCTATGAACATCTATCAAATATCGTTCCCTGATTATTTCCACGGGCATATCTGTCTCCAGAAAGCTTGCTGGAACCCCACAGCAACATACAAGTTTAGAACACTGTCAGCAATTTCAGTCTCCTGGACAATATAGCACATGGGAAACAAGATCTGAGTTGAAACAATTATTCCAGGGACTTCAGTCCACTCATGAATAGCCACTATATTTCTTTGCTTTAACCTGACTGATAAAATCCTACATTTTAAATATATATATAATGTATATAGATACACACATATGTATATATGTGTATATAGATGTATAAATACATACATGTATAATGATTACATTGAAATATTCCAATGCCAGGAAAAAAAAGAAAGAATGTCTGTTTTTTCACTGATAAAAGATATCTGAACAGTAACACTGAGTGCAAAACAAAATAAATCTAGTGGACTGCTTCAGGGACAAACCACTGTCAGTTCATGTTAAAAGAAGAAAAAAAAATCCCAAACCACACCAATTTCATTGCTAAATACCTGGTTAAATTGTTTTCTTGTTTCTTTTCCAGAGAAATTAAGAGTATTATATAAGGCAACCACCCCTGCCAAAACCTTAGACAATGTGGTTTGATCACTGTACAGACCATGAACGATTTTAGAGATTAGAGAAGCAATGGACAGTTTCTAGATCTATGGCTATGAGGATACTGTCTATCAAATACATGGGTGGGTAGAAAGGAAAAGATATTATGGAGACAACACAGAAAACAACAGATTGTTGAAACTCCTCCTTCAAATGAATACTACAAATAGACATGCCTTAAGCTGTCCATGCAGAAGTGCCCCAGAGAGCTGGATCCTTGCACATATTCCAAAAAATACAGCCACTGAATGTGAAAGAGCCAAAGACTTTCCTGACCTTGCATTTTCCTATGTTTGTCACCAGCACTGGTGCCACTGTGGCTTCTTGTAGCACTGCCAAACAGCAGCAACCTGAAATAAACTGGGTGAGGCTGTTATTCAGATCCTGTAGGCAAGGGTGAAAACATTTCAAAGAAAAAAGAGAAAATCACTTACTTCCATCTGAAAGAAACTGCAGATGGGAAAGGCAAGCAGGCAGAAGGGAAAGAACTGGAAGAGTCAAAGGTAAGAGAAAAGAAATTTAATAAAAATAAAAATGGTGTAGTAAGTAAGACAATAGAAAACATAAGAAAGATGGGAGAAATCTGGAGAAAACAGCTGAAATACATCATCTTCCTGGCTCTTCCCAGAACTAGTGTATTTTGTTACACATAGTAAAATAACAACTGAAGTGGAATCCCAGTGCAGTATGGCCCAAACACCCAATATTCCCAAAAGATGACATGAACAAAAGGACAGGTGCATAAATACTAAAGAACATTGCTCAGAATTCATGTGTCTAATCAATGTTTGCTGTCCAAGAGATTATAAAAGCATTGGAGCAGCAGATGACCTCAGGCAAAAACTGGGAAGTCCTTGCACCATGCCACTTCCCAGTACTGGAGCCCCAGATCCGCAGCACACCTCAGGGCACTCTCAAGAGTCAGAGGCACGAGGCCTAAGGTAATTTGAAACAGCTAGGTCAATACGATACACATTTTAAAAGCATCCTCAACTCTGCTGGACGGGAAAACTCCATCCCACATAACACAGGAGAAAAGCCTGGACACTGTAAACTGGTTTATCAACTGGATCTGAAACTGGAACTACTGCATCACATTTTGATCTACAGAGAACAAGCCTGCCCATCTCATTTTCTTGCTTTAAGAGCTGGGAACCTATTAGAGCCTTATTAAAAACTTCCATAAACTTTACCACAGTGAACCACTACCTTTGAATACTGGGGCAACCATCTGTGAAGTACTGTGGCAATGACTAAACCCACACAAAGTGTGGCAGGCCACAGGTTAAATCACTAACAGTCAAAATTTTTAAGCTCTGAGTATTTTAGAAAAGGGAGTATCAGCTGTACACAGAAGAGGTCTTAGAGTGAGGCAAGATGAAGCCAACCTAAAAGAGACTGATGTTAGTCAGCTGTAACCTAAGCACAACTGCAAAACCCCCTCAACACTATCTGGCAGTCAGAAGTGGCTCAAGACTGAATAGAGTCCTAGCTTGTACAGGCCACAGTAATAAGAATGGCACAGACTGCTCTTTAGTGAAACATCTTATTTTACTGTTTTCCAGAAATTCCTAGACCACCCACTCAAAAACAACTGCTTTGCTATGTCTTTCCTCCCCATCACTTACATTTCCCCATGTTTTTATTTTCTCTTCCCCAACTCTTTTCCCCTCCACCCCATTCCTTGTTTCCTCCTATTCTTTCCCTCCTCTCTGCTTACAAGAGCTGATGAATTAATGCACTCTAGGCTGTCTCCATAACAGCAATAAATCAGTAAAGAGCAGTTTGAAGCTTTGACATACCACAAGCTTTTTTTCTTCTCCAGAGTTGACAATCTCAGAAAAGTAAGAGCTGTGTTTACACAGAGTCCAAATAACACCAAGTTTGAGCTCTGTAGCAGTTCCTTTCTTGGGCGGGGGCGGGGGAAGAAAAGCCTTAGAAGCTTAAATCTAGAAACCACATTTAAAACTATGCAAAGTTATTGTGAAACTGAAAATATCAGCAAGAGCAATGGAGCCCTAGTTCTGACTGAGACATTTGGACCACCTCTCAAAAGGAAATCAAAACGGTTCTTTTACTTGCAACTATGGCAAAATGCATGCTCAGGGCATGCTGTATATCCATGGTGCTTTGCAAATCTCAGATGAGGAACAGAGTACAGGGGATTGAAAAACCCACTGCAAACCCTCTCAAGGTGTCACTTGCATACTAACAGTGGAGCTCAGGTTTGAACCACAGCTCCTGTGTTAGTTTTAAGACAACACATATCTAAGTGCCATCCCTTCCTATGCTAAATCTGAAATGCAAAGCAGATATGCTGCTGGCTGAAAGCAGTATTCAGAGCGGGGTGAAGTCTGGTTAAGGCTGTTAACTGTAGCTCTTTGCTCTTTTGACTCAGTCAAAACAACCACAAAATTCCAGGTAGATACTGGTAAGAGACAGCATCTTTCACAGCTCTCAGTGTGGACAAGTTCCTGGTCTCATGTCCCAAATCCACCCCTCAGAGATTAGAATGAAGGTTTCCCTTGTTCTGAAGGGTTATCTTCCACAAACAGTATTAAGAGGAAGAAGAACCAAGAGAGCACATGTAAGCAATAGGAGTAGAAAGAATGTATTGCCAAAAAACAGGAAAAGAGATTCTTCAAAGAGTAAATGTTTATAGGTGTGTTTTGTGTACTCATTACAATCATATGGAAAGTTACTTTTACTTTTTCCAAAACTATGCCTAAAATCAGCTACTCCAGCAAGATGTCAGAGAGCTTCTCTCCCAAACCACCAGCTTCTATCACACCACTTCACCCTGTGAATTAGATGTAATGGCGTACACACTCATTCACCATGCTGGTGTGACACACCAAACTAAACATAAGGAAAAACTTAGGATGGGATTTAGACTGCCCAAGATAGCTATCTTACTGCTGGTGCCTACAGAAGCAGATTTTCAGATAACTGCCTATACTACTTATTCAGAGAGAGGAAGGAAAGTGATTCTGAAGACTTTCAGAGGAAGACAGTATGTCTAATACCAGGTACCTCAGCCAAAGGGAAAAAAACCATCCAAACAGGAAAAAGAAAACAAACCACCACACGTTTCTGTAAGAATTCTGTCTCCTAATAAACCAAATGGCTTGAGCTGTGCAATGGGCTGAATTATGTATCCGTACATTTTTCCCCCTCTCCGAAACTGAAAAACCTGATACATCCCGCTCAGTATATCCTGCAGACAGGATCTAGTCTCATCAACACTAGCTGCTATTCACTGTTTTTGTACTAGTAGTACTAAATATAAAAACAGATACGAGAACAAAATATTTTTATCATTATTCATATGATCTGATGCTTTACATGATAAAAATTAGAGCTATCAGCTAGGACATTTTACAACAAATATCTGGCCTGACAAACTTAATGATTCTGGATTCAAATCTCCCTTTTTGCAACTGATTATTCCCCTGCATTGTCCTAAAAGTTTTTTCTTTTTATCTCCTTTCCTATACTTAATATTGTTGTTCTAATTTCCTCCTGCCTGAAGCAGCCTGCGCTCTTCCCATCATACCATCTTGTAGCACAATCCAGTTCTTCACTCTCACTGTCCTACTAGACAGCTGGCTTGGAACAAGAGTTCCTTTTCTCTCTGTGAAAGAGGCATTTTGCCTTTAAGCACAATGTTGCAAAATTTAATTATACTTTGGTATATATCTCAGCCATGCTAGCATGGCGACTAAAGTGATGTTTGTTTCTACGTTTCACCTCCCACATCAAAATTCCACATTCCAACTATGTATCTCCATGTCCTGGTGTGTCAGCCAGCACGTGCCAGTGCACATACGTGTCACTCACACGGGCTAGGGAACTTAAAGACAGATGTTTAATACATAACAGCACTTGGATTAGGGGCAGATGTTTAATTTGGTCTAGTTTCTCTCTGTCTTCTAACTTGTAGTCTGGTCAAGTCATTTAGTGCAGGCCTTGCAAGACCTTCAACAAACACAAGACAGATACGTCAATGTGAACTACTAAGATTGCATGCACCAAAAAAAAAGAGAATCTGATGATTAGAACATCATCTGAATTATAAGGAACAACTGGTAACCTCTTCTGTACCAAACTTACTGCGCAACTGAGCAGCTCACACAGCTTAGTCAGACAGACACATCAGCTGGTACCAACTACACCACATGGGCTGAGCAGAGGATGAGTGGATGAGAAGTGTATTAGCTGCCCAAATACATACTTTCCTTCACTTCTCCCTCTGCAGAGAATTGGCACTTAAAAGTATTTTCAGAGGTATAATGTATTAGCCTCAACATCAGCCCCAGCTCTAATCCTTCACAGTAATATTACTGTTGCATAGTAATACTTCCTGCTTCATTGCTGTTTTTTCCTCCCTCCCCACCCTAAAACAACATTTGCAGTATAACACACATATACAACCCTTTTTTTCTGCAGAAAGCAGCAGCACGTGGCAGAGACCGTGCCTAGCGCTCCTGTAACCACACTGGCAGAGATACCAAAACCAAAGGCTGAAGCAGTGAGGGCATGTAGAGACAACTGAAAGCACACCAGGGAAGAAACAAAAGAACACTGGATGTGATGGAAATGCTCCCTTCAGGGCTCCCCTTGTTTACGTAACAAATACAGTAAGTTACGGACCTTTGGATTTTGGGAACACATGCAGAGGAATGCTACTGGGATTTCTTCTGTACTACTTGGTACACTTGAGCACAGCTCAAAAATCAATAGGTGTTGGTCTCTGGTTTATGACTCCTAGTTTACATTTAGCTTTCTCCTTTTACTCATGACTAATTGTAGTAAATTAAAATTGAAGTTTGGTGCTTGAACTATAGTTTCCTTCCTCATTTACAATAAAATGTGAAGAACAAGCTATTGGAAGCTCTACAGTGGCAAATCACTTTCCCTGCCAATTAAATCATTTAGTAAGGACAAGAGGCAGAAGGCAGAAACTGATGCACAGAAAGTTACACCTGAATATTGCGGTGGGGTCCCCGCAACCTTCCCTGAAGGCAGCCTTGGCCCGTGGTAGAATCAAGGAGACGGTATTTTCGTGGATGTTTTCAGATGTTTATTCCTCCAGCCACACATGGCTGGAGCTTGGCACAGACTGAAGGCCTCTGGAAAAAAACACCGAATTTCCTGGGCCAGGGAACATGAATAGCCAATAGTGTACAGAACTTGGGAACGCGTGACCAGAGAGCACGAGTCCAGGGAACCCCGTATAACCATGCTTTTCACCCAAGCCCATTCCCGGGGGGGCAGGGCAGGGGGGGGAAAGCACCTCCTCACCTGAATATAAGGAAGAACTTCTTTACTGTGGAGGTACTGCCCAGGAACAGGTTTCCCAGAGAGACTGTGGAGTCTCCCTTAGTGGAGGTATTCAAGAACTGTCTGGACACAGACCTGTGCCATGTGCTGCGGGATGACCCTGCTTGAACAGGGAGGTTGGACTGGATTATCTACTGTGGTCCCTTCCAACCTGACCCATTCTGTGATTCAGACCTTTGGGATTTTTAACCTTTATTATTAAGAGACTTGGCTTTTGCGTTACACAAACAGATCAGATGTTAAAATTATTCAAGGAATATACCAATAGAACAAGCTATCAAAAAAAAAGTTTAAATAAAGCTTTTCTAACATGGTATCAACAAAAGCAATTTGAATTGCAATAAAAATATAAATAAAAAAAGGAGGCTGCCTTACATGTCACTGTATTGCTATAAAGAGAAAACTGAAGGTATTTAAGTCAATCCCTTTACCTTTCTACATAGTCACATAATTCCTCCTGTTAAAGAGGGAACACCTCAGGTACCAGTGATATGCAGGCATTAATACCTAGTGTGACCAGGTACTTAGCTCTGCTGTAGATCTGGTACGCAGTGAATGTGACAGCCAACTCAAGAGAGGAATTGCCTGCTACCATTTTGCATGTCTCCTAGCACTCCTAGACCGTAATAACCCCTTCCCCAAATTAACACAGACATTGCAACTGGTGGTCATCCCTGGTGTTCAAAATACAGCCCATGCTGCACATTCACTGGAACACTTTTGGTTGTACAAACCACCTGCATCCTGTGTCTGTACAAACCACCTGCATCCTGCTCAATCTGTAACTTTTACCTGCTCACGCACATGGGCAGAAAGGATGCTGAAACACAGCCCTCCCTGCACATCTTGTGGGTCATAGTGCTGACCTGCTTACTAGCAGAAAGCATGCTGGGCACAGGGATAGAAAACACCTACTTACTCATCAGTTTCCCAGAGGAGAGATCTGGTTTGCTGCATAAAGCAGCTGAAATTTATATAGACTTATTCTGGCAAGGAGAAAAGCATTTTTAGGGCAGCTTAAGCCTGCGGTTATCATTCTAGGGGTTTATAAAGAAAAGCTTTAAAAACAAAAACAATCAAAGAGATTTTTCAGTGATTCCTGATGGTTTTTAAAGGAAGTTAAAAATACCAGAATTAAGTAATTTTGTATCCAAAAGAAGAAAACAAAATCAGTGATACTTATATTTAAAGCACTGACATACACAATATATTCCTTAAGTAACTTCATAAAATTAAAATTAGCTTCTTCCACAGGTACAAATGATCAGTCTATGTCCATTACCTAAAAAGGTAACAATAGTTTGTCCCACAAAAACAGGATCCAGGAAAAGGCTAACAGTTCTTTGAAAACATGCTTCTCGCTATGTAAAATATCTATGTCAAGTCTTCTACCTTGGACATCAGTTATGTCTGAAAAAAACCTTTTCAGGAGCTTGACATATACTCAATATGGGTACCCTGCACAGTCCCAGTTTATTAACAGAAATCAACTGCAAATTCCTCTGTGGGAAAAAATCCTCTTTTATGTTTGCATAGTGCACACTGCAGTGGGCCAGATATTACTGAAGTTTACATCAATACAAACAAGTTGTGAGACAATTCACTAATATCAATAGCCTTGGTACTAAATTCTCTCCCTCAGAAAACAAATGAGTGGCTGAACTTAGTGAGCAATCTTTTTCTGCAGAGCCATTTGGGTGCCTACTTTGAGGATGTATCCTTATACAGTATTTGTCTGAGCAGTTCTGACTCCTGTAGCTTCCATCCCTTTGTACACAGCCCCAAAAAAGCAGACCAATCAATTCAAGTTAACATTGAAATAAGTAATAAAGAAAAAAAAAAAAGGCTTTTTTCTTGAAAAAGTTATGATTAAAAGGCTGAATTAAAAACTGATATGCAAAGATACTCTACACTTCCCAGAGGTCAAGTGGTGAACATTTTAGATAGTAGGAAACTTTCCAAGTTCAACTCATGCTTTCCCAAACCAAACAAGACACAAACCACAGCAGCCTGCCTTCTTTCCAGAGGCTGGGAAGATCACAGAGGAGGTTGCTCATTATGGTCCCAACCAAGTAACATGGCACACACAACACCACCCACCTCTTCAAACATACCTCTCTATTTAAAGGGAATCCACTGTACTACAAAATACGTATTTTCTTTCAAGTTCTGTAGTTGTTATTTTTTCCTATTTACTTTAATGGTCACCATAGTGTTTTATGTTCAGGACATTGTGAAAAGACAGCCAGAGGTCTGACATACCAGTTTAAAATAGACATTTGGAAAGGAATTGCTGCAGGGGTTCTAAACCAAACAGTATGGATTACAACCCACTGTTTAAAATTAGGTTTTGTTGTTTGTTTTTAGATATTTCTAGTAACAAACTCAATCTGATTGCTCTTTCTTAGCTGAAGTTATTGCACCTAACAATCTAGGAGGCCATAATAGAAATTTCATCTAAAATATGGCTATTAATGTTCCTAAATATAGTCTACTATGTGACTGAGCTGTGTCACAGGCCTTAAGTCATTCTCTATGTTTCGTTGGGTTTTTTGGGGGTTTTTTTTGATCAAAGGACAGTAAATGCTTGACTAGGAGTTAAAAGTTTGGCATGCTTTTAGGATTAAATAGTTTCTCAATTTTAAACTACGCAGGAAAGAAAAGCTTTCAGGAAGGAACTGAACCTGGAACATCTTTGAACTCCTATTGCATGTTTAATGACAAGACCCCAGCACTAAAGAACAACAGTGTTTAACCACCAAAGGTATCCCACACTTCTTTTCTGGAATCCTTGGGGAACCTACACTGTCTACTAATAGAGTATTTTGTTCTAGTTAATTGGCAAAGGCAGCCCTTGAGTTTCTTTCCAGCAGGAGACCAATTAAATAGATTCAAGAGCAAATCAGTGCTATTTTAAAAAACAAACAAGAGGGAGGAGCACAGGAGCTGGCTGCTTGCTTCTCCAAAAGAGTTGGAACAAGCCATTCCTTGAAAAACCAGAGACACAAAGCAGTGCATCTCCTTTACTCTGGTGAGCATAGATGGGAGCAGGAGCGTTGCAACTTGAACCAAGGTGCTTGGTGGGCTTCAGAACTCACTTAGGTGGGAAAGGCTAGAGCAGAGCAGTGTAGGAAGACCCCATAATGCAACAGAAGATGGCAAACTCAGGGTTTTTTTCAGCCACACCAAATTGTTCTAGATAAAGAATAGGGAGGATTTAGCATCAGCCATACTGGACCAGCTGTAAGCCAAGGCAGTGCTACATAAACTCTAAACCTATGAAGTCTAATAGCTGAGGTCATGCAGTTGAGTTAATGGGGAGTTTGGGAATATGACTGACAAAACAGCTAGGTCAGTAACTACCAGCACATTCATAATCTATCTGTACTTTAAAAGAACAAAAAAACCCAAACCCCACTAAAGAAGGCCCATGGGAGACAGTGAAAATGAGAAGGAGAGGCAGACCAGGAATCATCCAAACACTAGATTTAAAAACATATAAAGCAAAAGCTGACCATATGGGGCCTCTAACCATGTGGTTGTTAGAAATTATTAAAAGCAACGAACCATTTGTAAAAATGGCTAATAAAGATTTAAAAGTATAAAACATAATTGAAACATTATAAAAGGAACCAATTACGGACACAAAAATGGCACTAGAGCAAGAATTCAGGGTGCTGGGCAGAGATCTCTTCACCCAGGTGCTGAAGAGCAATACAGGCTCTCACACTTGGGCACAACACTTTAATACTGAGCAACAAACTGAGCTTAACTTCTAACTACAGATCTGAATCACCTAACCTGGCTTGAAGAAGATGCTACAATACCTGCTAGTGACCTGAAATAACTAGGAGGTCTGGGTTCTTGCAATGACAGCAGTGGTCGGAGAGTTAACAGATGGATAAAGCAGGCAAAGTGGTACATAGTGCATAAGACAATATAATTATCCTGTGACACAGACAGTTTGTACTCTCTCCCGCCTTCCCTACTAATACTCAAAATGAGATGTTTTCTTCTGTGGAGACTGGTTTTGCTTTTTGGTTAAAGAAAGCAGTGTTGAAAAGTGGCTGTTGGGCTTGGAACAGCAAGCACTGAGGTTTGAGAGGGCTCCCAAGTGCTTGAAGAAGTTCTTTCCATAGCCCCTGAGAAAACCAGCTCGCTCGTGCAGCTCAGTTTAAGCCTGCCAGACCAGCCACCAACCTGCTTCCTCCCCAGCCCTGAGCTCAGGGTTTTACAGAAATGGGAACCAGCACCTCTGTCAATTTATGACAGAGACATTAAAAGGACTGCTGAATAATATGGCAAGCTGTAAATCAGTCTTTTAGCATGACAGAAAAGGAAAGGGATTAAGTGGACAGTTCCCCTCCCTGAGATCCAGATCTCTCTAGCAGCTTCTTTCCCATTGGCAGTTCTTATTCTGCACGGTTACTTCAAGCCAACCTACAAATTTTATAGAAAAGTGAAACTGGATTGAGATACGCAAAAAAGCAAGCCAGAAGAAAGCAGGAAGAGCTGAATTTGTAACTACTGGGGATGGGAGGAAGATTTAGTAATAGACATGACAGGAAACACAGAAAGAGCTATTGATCCCTGTAAGGATCAATATACTACCAGGAGAATGGAAAATTGATCAAAGAAAGTTAGAGACTCCACTGTAATGTCTGAATCTAGGGACAAGAAAACTTCTCAAGTACTGCTGCAATGGGGTTGTGTACACTACATTCAAAAAAAAGAAAAAGGGGAAGACAGCTTGTGCAAGCTTAGGAACTGACCAGTATGCAGCAACAAGACTCTTTTGCACAAAACAAATGATTGCTGCAAGGTATGCAGCGGTTGTCCAACTTCATAAAGGTCAAAATATACAACAGCAGACAAGTGTCTTGACTTGTTGCCTCTTTCTCTGCTTCATATATTGCCAGTACATTCCAGCACATTTAATACTTTGTACATCTGCAGTAGTCAGTGTCCTCTATATCCTTTCTCACACGCGGAACTGGAGAAAATGAACCATTCCCAACTCCACTAACTCTTGCAATCCCCTCTTAACAGAAAGGTGACCAATTTTACAGAACCTGGAACAAACTACAAAAAGTCAATTTCACATATTCATAGAATCCGTATGAAAAGTAAACATTCACAGCCAGATTTAGTTCTAAAAACTTCAAAAGAGGGGAGAAATAACTCCTAATCAGGTTTTGGTACATGGTACAACCCCAAAACATCTCATCTTAGATGCTAATACTGGTTTAAAAAAAAACCCAGCCTGCAACAACAAAATAACAAAAATATACAAAAACACCTCCAACATTTGAATAAAAGCCTCAGAAATGCAATCTACAGCTATTTATTTCAATGGCATGCTAAGTTCTTTGGCAGCAACAGAGCGGCATTCAAAACTAAGAATTAAAAACCATGAAGGCTGAGAAGGCCTGTGAAGGTCAGAACCACTTCCATGTTGCTCTAAGCAAGCCACAGACCCAAATATATTAACAACTAGGTAAACAAGGAAATACAGACAGCTTTAGAATGAGCTAATTTACTTTTAAAAATTTTGCTTACTGATAAATACCTTATCTTCAAACACTTCTTTATTAGTGGGGAAGATTTTTTTGTGACTAAAGCCAATAAAGACATTTAGTTTTTCATCCAGTCTCATGAACTGTAATTAAAAATAAATTTCACTTTGTGGCTGACACCACAGAATGAGTTTGTCACCTCCGCAATGCAATTCTTCATGTCACAGGCTGAAAAACCACTTCTTGACCTTTGTAAACGGATATTTATATCTATATTAAATTTCATTTTAGCTACCAGTTTCCTATGTTGGACTGAGCCAAGTTGTGCCTTTGGCTACCACTGTAAGACATAATGACCATTATGATAATAATAATGCAAATTATTACTGTATCACTAGATCTTGATCACCCACTTGTCACTAAATTATGGTACAATGATTCAGTTCATATAGGTCTTAGCTGCCATTAAGGTTACAGACAGCTACTTAGAAAACATCTTTATCTGAAGCAAAGCCAAAATATTTTGACTGCTTCCTTTCACAGTGAAATGAAACATTAAAACTATTTTAAGGTTATAAACAATGAGACAGAAATTATCAACTCTAATAGAAAGTCCCACAATTTCAAGCCAACACTAGATCATTAGAGAGGAATTTTGCATTTTACTGGCAGACTAACTTTCCCCATCTGCTTCCTTCTCTCCCTACTAATGAGCAGGAGCAAGCCATGAAAGCATGTCTAAAGATGACAAGAGCACAAGCTTCTCTAGGTGCTCAGCAAAGATCAGTGAGCTGTCCCCCTATGTTCACTATCACACTGACAGGAGTGGCAGGCTCTTGCCTGCCAGATGAGGAAAATCAGAGGGCAACACTCCTCTGCTTTGTATTAATCATCTGAGCTATGTATGGTATGTTCTTGTTCTTTACACAAATACCTCATGATCATCTGTATGCCACAAATATTTTCCAATACAGATCTCTGCCAGGACATGCTCCATTTCAGTAATCCTTCAGAGACATTTCAGTGAAATAGGGCTGGAGGGCAGCAGAAAGATTCAAGAACTCAAGGCACATTTCAACTATATATGTTCACAAGATGCGAGAGCTGCTCTCGCACTGATCGAAGGCCAGGAAAGATTATAGAAGTTTACAGTTGTTTGACTTTTGCCAGAACATACCACACACTCAACTTAGGTTTCCACTTGTTTCAGACAATGAAAAAAAGACTGAGCAGTTACACACATTTTTCTAAGACAGTGGACACAGGTCCTGAGAGAATTTTACATACGCTTTTTCCTCGTGTTTCAGAAAATGGGATAGGGTGCCTGGACAGGTTTTAGGATCTTTAGAGGCACCTCAGCAGAAAACTAAACAAACAGCAAGGTGCAAACAGAACAAGCTGCACTGCTGGTGAGAACATGGTGGTGAATGGGCAAAGAAGCAGACCACTATGCCTGAAGGCATGGGACTCTTCAGGAGAGGGATGGAGAGCTGAAGGAAGGGAGAGAGGCTGAGGGACCTTGGCTCATTTAACTTCCCACATGGAGATCAAGAAGAGACAAGGTCACTCCTGGAATACCCATGATGCAGGGTAAAGTACATCACCAAAGGGGAGAGGAACTGTTTCAAGAAATCACTGACCCCAAGGACGGACATGTATAAACTTGCCATTTTCCACTTTTTTATAAGGATTTTCTTCAAGTTTCTAAGTATCAGAAATGAATTATATGTTTCTAGCATAGCTTTCTGAAAGTAGAAAAAATGCTGATTACTTGTAAACTGAAAGTTTATAAAAGGAGTTCACTCTCTATAGCCCAAACTGTGATGGACACAAAAAATTCTTTCTGCTCCTCTGTATTTAAAATTTAAGTTAACTAGTTAAAGAAGAAAACAATAAAACTTTAAATTTTTTTAACCTCAACATGTTTTTTTTTAAACAAAAAAAACCAGGGATATGTTAGGAAAAAAAAAAAGGGATATGATAGACAGGATCAGATATCTTGCTTTTAAATAAATTTTATCTCTTCTTCCCCCTCCATTTAGATTTTCTGCTTGTAAAAAAGATGTGACAATACAGATTTTCCCACTTAGTACTAAAAAAATGGAGCAGAACAAAAAAAGCCGAGATGAAAAATATTTCAACTAGGTATATAATTAAGAAGTATTTCTTTATATTAAGATACGTAACTCAAACAGAGCATGAGATTGTTACATTAAATCTTCAATACTTAAATACAAGCCAGTGAGGGTATGATCATGTTTCCACATGGAAAAAGAGGTTTTTCCTGCGATCAAAGATTCAAGCAAGAACGCCATTACACTTTGATAATCAAACCATGAACATGAGTTTCAAAGAAAAGGAGGGGACAAACAAAAGTATAATCTGCCAGTCTGTAAATACGACTACTTCCAGAAGATGCACATGTGCAAAAGTGGCATTGCTTGGAAAAATGGAAAGCTACCAACAGCAAGTCACAAGCTCAGGCAAATGAAAAATCTAAAAAGTCATTATTTCTGTATATAGCCATATATTAGAGCAAGCATAACACAGAACTTGCAGCTCGAGTGATATTTGCTGGATGACCTTTTCCAAACCACAGAGAAATAGATAGGTTTTAATTATTTAAACACAAGTTCTGCTGCCTTCTAAAAGATCAGAAGAGAAGTATGTACTATTTTTTCTGTTTGACTGGAGATACATTTACCAATTATATCAATAATTTGCTACGGAGTACATCTAGAACTGTAGCTATCTCAAAAAGGAAATCACTTTATTATATCGCTCCCTTATTTGGAGTATGGGGTATATGGGACATAGGGAGTACATGGGAAATGGAACTCTTAAATCAAAACACATATATGAAAGCAAAATAGACTGTTATAAAGATACATGTGTTTTATATGTGTGTATATATATACATATGTATGTTATTTAGAAATTTAACTATAAAAGCCTAGTGAGCCCATTTTAGGTGGTACCATAAAACTGTGCTTTGAGGACTGCTATCAAACAAGTCTCTGTGACTTGGATTTTGCTAGGAAGAGAATTAGAATGCAGGTTTGGTTGTTTTCCTACATTTCTTTGGTAAATGAACCAACCCTTTTCATGCCAGAGCACCATAATTCAAAGGAAACTTCGACAAATTCCCTTCTCTATACTACCCTGGGCTATGTGGCTTCCACTTTTAGGGGGAACCACAAGAGCAATTCCAAAGACTGTAAAACTCATCTCTCAGGCGTATTTTTCCCCTCCCACAGCTTCTGTTGGCATAAGAGCCCTATGAAAGTGTGGCTGCACTGAAAATTGCATCTGTCTCTGCCCTGGCCAAGTTTTGTCAAGACAGTCAAGGCAAACACCTACCACAACAATCTCTCCTTTGTCAGTCACAGGGATCCCATGAGAAAGCACCAACCAGTCTACGATTTTGGTAGTATTTGACAAGCCTAAAAGACAAAAGATAAGGGTCACACTTTATTTCAATTGACTATAAAACCAGAACTAAGAGCTCCATTTTGCCAAGGAGCTTTTAAAATTGTGTGATAGCACAAACAGTCTTAGCAAAGACAGACAAAATTCACCTCCTAACCCTTCCTACTCTCTGCACTTACTGAATCAGTTTGCACTTAACATCTTGGGAAGATAATAATCCCATTACACAAGAGATTTTTACTATTATTATTTTTATTTTAAACAATGAATTTCCAAGCCTGGAAAAAAAATTCCATATTACTGTCATCTTGCACAGCTGCAGCCCACATGATCCAGAACTTCAGGAAAACTTCTCAAATTGTATACAGATCTAGGTTCAAGGACTTCTTACATACAAAACCAGCAGTGAACTACAACAGCTTTCTACACGCTTAGCAAAGCCTTTCTAGGATTGTACTGGGCAAACATACATACAAAACAATATACAAAGCCCACTACGCTGAGCAAGAATCACTCTGTAGGCAGAGCATTTAAAAAACTGTCATGAGATGGAAGCTACTGTGCAGCAGGAAGGCTATCACACAGTTGCCATCAGAGACATGGTGGGATGACCAGCACAACTGGAGTGCTGCAATGGATGGCTGTAAATTCTTCAGAAGGGAAAGGCAAGGAAGGAGAGGCAGTGGGGTAGCCCTATACATCAGTGAATGTTTTGACTACCTCGAGTTTGATGATGACAAAAGGGTTCACAGGTAAGAATCAGGGGAAGGCCAGTAAGGCAGGTATCCTAGCGGAGTCTGTTACAGACTGTCCAACCAGGACGAAGAGGCAGATGAAATACACTGTAAGTAGCTGGAAGATGCATCATGATCACTAGCCCTGTTCTTGTGAGGGACTTCAACTTCCAGATAACTGCTGGAAATACAATACAGCAGAGAGAAAACAGTCTAGTCCTGATCTGTGCAGGAGAACTTCCTGAATCAGCTGGTGAGCCAGTCAACAAGCAGAGGTGCCCCACTAGACCTGTTCTTCACAAACACAGGACTTGTGGGTGATATAGCTGGAGACTGTCTTGGGCATAGCAATCACAAAATGATGACGTTTTGATTCCCAAAGAAGTAAAGAAGGAGGCCAAAAGAAGGACAGTTTGTGGCCTTGGCAAATCAGAAGGACTACAAGGATGCTGTGAGGCGATGCAGGGAGAAAATTAGAACAGCTGAAGCCAAACTAGAACTTCATCTGACTACTTCCATAAAAGACCATTAAAAAAACTTCCATAAATACATTTTTTAAAAGTTTCTATAAATACATCAGCAACAAGAAGAGTTAAGGAGTATCTCCATCCTTTACTGGAGGCAGGGGGGACAGCATAGTCACAGAGGCTGAGGAAAAGGTTGAGGTAATAATCCCTTCTTTGCCTCAGTTTTCAATATTAGACAAATTGTTCTCAGGGTTAAGCAGCCCCCTGGGCTGGAAGACAGAGACAGGGAGCAGAATGAAACCCTCATAATGCAAGGGGAAATTGTCAGTGACCTGCTACTCCACTTTGATGCTCACAAGACTTTGGGGCCGGATGGGACCCACTCAAGGGTACTGAGGGAGCTGGTGGACATACTTACCAAGCTACCTTCAACCATTTACCAGCAGTCCTAGCTAACCAGGAAAGACAAAGGAGACTGGAAGTTACCAAATGTGACACCCATCTAAGAAGGGGCAGAATGAGGACTTGGGAAACTACAGCCCTGTCAGCCTGGTATCGGTGCCAGGGAAGGTGGAGGAGCATATCATCCTCAGTGCCATCACACGGCATGTACAGGAGAACCAGTGGATCAGGCACAGCTAGCACTGCTTAGGAAAGGCAATTTCTCCTTGGTCAGCCTGATCTCCTTCTGTGANTGATCTTAGAGGTCTTTTTCAACTAAACAATTTTATGATTCTGTGAATTCAGAAACCAGCAATTGGCAGGAGTCCTACTTTCACTGCAAGCTATTTCCCATTTTTCAGATTTATCCAACAGTATTTTTTCTCAGAGATAAACCATCAGCTGAGTTTCTTTCCAACAAATAATCATAAAACTTGTATACTCAAACTGAGTATATAGATTTTTAACATAACACCTGTCTTTTGTTACCAAATCTAAAAAAAAAAAAAAGTTGCTTGGAATTAGTTTATAGCCAAACACAAAATTCTGATCTTTGTTATTCATCTCGAGTTTTAAACAACATGCTATTTAAAAATATTTGTAATTATTGAAGTATGCCTTAACATTTGAAACTTCTAAAATTAAGCATTTAATTCCTGCAAGATTCTCATCCTCCACTGATTTCCATTTAGAGGGAGATGTGATACAGGAAAAATATCTACCATACTTCTAGAAAAAACAAACAAACAGTAGTTAGTGTAACTCAGGCAACCAATGCTTGAAAAAAGCTCAGATATATATGTACTCTAAACTCTAGGCTACTGATCAGTTTTTCAGACAACTGTGTCAACAAAACAAGGTTCCCCCCCACTTCTTCCGCACCTTCCTCACTTCAACCTTCCCCTCCTTCTTTAAAATAACTCTTGCTTGAAAACTAGGGAAACTGACAGAAATTGTTACTGCCCTCTTCCTAAATTATCATGACCTTCCAGGAAGAAAACCAAAATCTATTTTCATTATGGTGTATCTACTTGTAAAATAATAAATCTACTTCCTGGACCTTGGGGTCAGAATGTCCATGGGATGTATCAGATTGTTAAACTGAACACCACAAATTATTACACATCTCCCAAATACTCAGACAGCAATAAGTAGTTTTTACACAGATTACAAATATCGCTGCGCACACCACCTGCCTTGGGCTGGAAACCTCGAGAAATTCACCACCTTCTCTAATGGCAGGGAAGGGCAATTTACTGGTTTGAAGTAACAGATATAGCTGTTCACCTTTCCATTTAGCTCTTCAGACAGTGTTTCCAGTTATGCTTACCACTCTCTAAACAGGAGGAGGAAAATAAATTTAAAAAGGAAAGTAAAAGAAAGTGAGTACAATACGCTTTCTTGTCGAGGTAGCTAAGATGCTCAGTCTCTTCTACAGTTAGGCATGTGTAGTGGTTTGATTAGCATTTTCCCCTTTCTGTGAGATAAGGACAGGGAGGAATACAAAGCAGGCACCAAACTTTAAAGAATATAATGAAGTTTATTACTACAACTACAAGGAAAATGGAATAAAAAGGAATTGAAGCTAATTAACCCTCTTTTTCTCCAGCACCTCCTCCATCCACCTGTAATATAAAGACACAAACTTAAAATCAATTCAGCCAGTTTGCCCCTCTATAACAATCTTGTGTCAGTCCACTGAGTGAGAGAAGTCTCTTTTGCTCAGCTATGGAACTTTTCCACAAGAACAATCTTCTCATGGCATCCACGTCACAGCACAGCCGCTGTCTGGAGTGGTTTTTCTGTTGACATGTGAGATCCCCCTTCCCCGATCACAGCTTTTACCACAACCGTGTTCAAGGATTCACCTTTAGCTGCAGGGGTAGAATTTTAAGGGCAAGCACTTCCAGAAAGACAGAAGTTCTATTCATCTATCTCCAGGATAAACCCCCCTCGCTATAGAGAGAAAACCTGTGGAAAAAAATCTAAAGTCCTTCTGTAGGTAGCTCCTCTCATCAGATCGGGGCCAAGGTTAGCACTTCACCTCAGGCCTACACCTTGGTTTGAAAGGGTCCAGGAAAAAAGAAGAGAAAAAACAAATCCAAACTCATCTTCATCTCAGCTGGAAAGCTCTTTCCCCCCCAAAAGCTTATAATGAAATTAAAAGTGAGTTTTTAATATCTGAGTCCATCACCATAGGTTTACAAAAGAGCTTTCAGCTTCTAGCATCTTCTCTCTCTCTTCTCTCTAGGCTTCAGCCCTTTCTTCTGTGTCTTTGCCTTTCCTGGGAAAAGGACTGCATTAATCTCTCCTGGAGTGGCAGCTTTGCAGCTGTTTGCAGCTGGAGCTGGGTTTGAAATGGGGGGGGTGGGGGGGGAGAAGCATCTCAGCCCCCCCACCACGCCTGGGCCTGGCATCCAGACCTAGCCTGGCCCGCTGGGAGAGGCCCAGGCCTGCACGGGGTCGGGCCTGTAGGTTCCGACCCCAACCCCCGGGGCGAGGGGAGGAAGGTGAAGGCCATGGCCCCGCGGCGGAGCTGGACCATGGCCTGGCCTGGCCTCCCACCAGGCCTCATCGGTTCATTCAGGCAGGACCCAGCCTGGCCCCGCCAGGCCAGCCCAGCCCCCCTCGGGGGCTGAGCGGGGCCTTCTGTTACCTCTGTCTTCGCTGGAAGAGCAAGAGAGATTCCCGACCTTCATCTCCTTTTAATCTGTATTCACAGGGCATACCCCTTCTCTAAGTGGCTCAATAGAGCTGTCGATATTCAAATTAGTTAACTGATTGGTTCTGTTCAGTTCTGGAGGAAATTAGAGCACCTGTTGCTGCAAACCACTTCCTCAAGGAAACAGAGCCAAAAGGAAGAAAAATCTGAAGAGCAAGAAGGGGTGTCAACCCATAACAGCATGGTTAGTGTTTAAGCTGCTTTCAAAACTCATTTCCTAAAGCCCTATCACAGATAACTTTCATCTCTTCTGCCAGCCCTCCTTTTTAGCACACAACTCGTCCTGGGCCAGCACTCTCAGTCACTGCATCAGCGTCATCTGACTTACGCATCTCCTAATCTTTCTTCCTCTTAAAACCTTGCCCGTGCCAGCACCTCACTCAGCACTTCACTAACGGCTCTGCCAGAGCTGCCTTCCTGGGGCCCTCTCTCCCACGCGTATCTTGCAAAGGCAGGACAGATCCTGAGGAAACAAACAGTTCTTTATCAGCAATGTTTGTCACTCCTCCTGCTTGCTCCTGGGCAATCTCTTCCAACCACAAAAATTCAGTTTATCCTCTCTAAAGAAGGACCTCACAGATTTACCTCCTACTCCAAGTCTCTCTCTCTCTCTCTCCTTATCTGAACTGGAAATTTCAACCCTTCTCTCTGACATTTCCTTGGAGTTATCCAGCTATTAGGTTAAGCTCTACACAGAGATGGGACAAACCTCTTATCTAGCCTCCCATACAAACTTTCGCAAGAGGCTCTTCTTGATTAGACAGCATTCTGCCAGTCCCCCAGCCTGCAGACTGATCATTATATTCAACAAGAAGCTGTATGTCTAAATCCTGTAGAAAGAACATGCACATAATGTACATAAAACAGTCTTTTTTCTGATCTCTCAGACAACTAAAATGGTTATCGTGATACTCAAGATCTTCCTCTTTTTCTCAGGCTTCAACCAAGTAAATCCAGCTTCAAGAATTTCTGAAAAGACATAAGCAATGGTCATCTCTGGTGCATGCTGCTGGGCTATTTTAACTCTTCTATTGCTATTTAATTCATGTAAATCCCACCAAACTTTTCCCATAATTTTAATAACCTTCTCAGTCTGTTTTCTCTTGATCACTTTTTTACTTGTGTTTTATCCTCCATCAGCAACAAAGCAATTTATCTCACGAAGATGACCTGACTAATCAATCCATCCAACATTTTTTAGACATTTGTCTTTGGATGAGATGAAGTCCATATTAAAATTCTCTAATGTGAACTACTAACAGTAACTACTAACAAAAATGCAGGTAGAAAAAACCCAGCTGCTCACAATCTACGTTTTCCATATTAAATCACTCTCAGGAACTTTTTCACCTTTAATAATTATTGTGGCTTGCTCTATACCTCCTGAAGGTTTTCAAAAGATCTTTTAAAGACGTAAAAACAAGGATCAGACACAGAATTTGAGTGTTATTTCCATTAATGCCATGCCAGGAGAAAAAGGCTTATTTTATTAATCCCATTAGCCAAGGATAAAATTAGCCCTCTCTTCTCTTCCTGTAACAATGCACTGGTACCTCAATAGCTCTGTATCCAGCTTGATCCCTACACTTTGGCAGAGTTGCCTTTTCCCATGATGCAGTCCCTCATGCTTCATGTCTGGAAAACTTTTCACCAAGAAACCAGAATTCAGCCACTTCCTGTATACATACCTTTGGTTTTACTTCATCAAAAAGAAATAAATCATTCTTTGTGGCTACTTACTTATTATTACAATCTGGTAATGATTGGTAAACATCATAATCAGATGCCTTTTATGTTAAACTTCTGTCTTAGAAATGAAAATCTTAAATGGTGTCTTGTCTAGGCCCAGTCCTGGAACATCTTGATTCTCAGACTATTTCCCACAGATATCTATCTACTTGTTTATATTTTACAGTCAGCTGCTGTTCCATTCACCTGGCAGGCTTCTGCTGATGTGCTGCAATGCTTTTCCCAACAAGAAAGCTGTATTGTACAGAGCCACAAGCTGACAGGCAGAATTAAGAAACCTGTGTCAGTCTCAGCACAGGGCCAGCGGCAGATGTGGAAGGAAAGGCTGTGGGATCTACTCTCTATTTGTGTGACAGCCCATGGGCCATCTTTTTTTTCTGTCAGCCAAGAGTAGCGAGGAGGCACAAATGGCTGTGAACTCATCTCTCACCACTTCATCCTGTCAGAGCTTATGATGCAGCTCACAGCCTGGCAGCCACAGGGTCCAAGGACAAATGCTAAAGGACACATACGAAAGAGGATGAGGTTTGACAGGTTATATGCACAAGAAGAAATTTCAGCTTTGGATTCTCACTTTACTTATAGCGGTGACAGCTTGTGATTATGCAAAGCACGTCCTCACCAGCCTCCTCAGCTTTGTCAGGAGACAGCATTTCATACAGTCCTACACTGTCACCCCTACTCACAGGGGGAAGGGACACAGGATGAAAGATGAGATCCCACAGCAGCCAGGGGCACAACACACTGGTCAAAGGGAAATTCTGCTGTGGAAGGTATTAGCCACAAACAAATTGAAGCCCTGTGCCAAGGAGACACAGAGTTACATCCTGGAAACTTAAGTAAAATTTAAGTGTACAGCTTAAAGAGAACAGCACATATGATCTCCAGGTAACGCTCCTTGTTGAGCAGTGCCAGCCTAAGTATGCTGTTGCTCAAGCCAGGAGATGAAATTCCTATGGATTCTCTGAGGCAGAGTAGGCAGCCACCCACCTGCCACAGTCCTTCCCCTCCTTCCCTCTGGCTTACATATCCCACACCATTTTCTCTTGGCAAGTGCTATTCAGGTTACCACAGCTGAACAGCTATTTGACTGGCTGGTTCCCAACAGTGAGGTGCCTTTCATGAGACCAGATGTGGGAAACTTTGAATGCTTTTTAGAGAAAGCAGCTACACAATTTCATGGAGACAGAAAAGCTCAAAGCACAGTGATAAAAGGCATTTTAATAGATCCATTCATACTAATACAGGAGATACTATGTGCTGAAAACAGGGAAATATAATACATTTCTAGCGTGATAGGCCAGAAGATTTAATTGCTACCTTTGCTTTGAAGCTGACAGCTCTACCAACTCTTGGATGCACTTCCAAAGAAGGTTTGTCATTTTAGATTTTTAAGAAGAGGTGGTTGGATTTAACTATCAGGTTTATTATGATATGTATAATAGAAAAGCACACAGAATTAGCCTTCATGAGAAGACAATTCCCCACTGTTGCAGTGCATGTGGCAGCAACTGCAGCATCCACACAAACAAAGCACTGGTGATCTGGTACCCAGGGCACTGAAGTCTAACTTTGTGGTCACAGCAAGTTCCCACGCTCCCCCCGGGAACTGTGGTTTGCATATTGCTCTGTCATAGGTTTAAGGTTTCCCCACCCAGTTTTATGTATGCCCTTATGTTTATGCATATTCCTTACGGAATATGTATGATTTCTGGAAAGTTCTGCTGTATTCGGTGCCCCACCATTTGTTAATTTGAATGGAACCCTCTCCCGAGTTCATCCCATTGGATGTTTTCCCCTGTCACCACACGTTATTGAACCCCATTGGTTGTAACCCTTTACTCCACCCCTTTCACCCCCATACAAAAATCCCTGCACACCCACATTTTTCTTCTGCTCTTATGCTTCACCTGCAATAAATGGTTGGGAACCACTCGGAAAGCCCCTCTCTGGTCCTTTATCTCTGCCAGCGATCCTTTTCCATATCCGCTTGCATAATGGGAAACCAGCATTAGCTGCTATACTGCAGCTGAGACCCATCTGCTCTACTGCTGCTAAATCGTGTCTTCAGACACCTTCTGCAGTTAGATGCTGCATTTACCCCAGGCAGTTTGCAGTCAGCATCACCCCACCACATACACACCTGCTCATTAAAAAGCTGGAATGGGAGAATGTCTTCCCTGTGTTTATTTTTCCCTCCAATTAAGAACAAACAATCAAAACGTATGGTTAAAATAATGAAATCACCATTTCACATATTCATTTTACTAGATGAGCTTTTCTAAGCCTTCCAGATGATCCCCAAATGCAGTAAAGTTGAATAAATATTGTATGGGGAGAGGTAGGCATATCACATCATTTCAAAAAATAATATAATTGTGTAGAAAAAAAAATGCTTTTTCCAGATGGCTGATTTCCTAGGGAAAAAATATTAAAATAGTTTGACCACAATTGGGATCTGAGTGTGGTGTAAAAAAAAAGACTAAATTTTGCAACTTTTCTATCCATCCCTCATAATTGTATGAGAACATAAACCGATTTTTGATTCCTACACTTGCAAGTACTTTTAAAGTTACTGTTCACTTACACGTAGTAGACAGAAATTAAACTAAACAGGGGTCTAAGGTTCAGTCTGACCAGGAAAACAACATAGACTTAACCTGACGTCATTTTGACAGTCAATCACAAATGGATCAAAGAAGTTGTCAGTCATCTCAGATACACTGACACACACAAGGTATTTGACTGAAAGAAAAAAAGTAAATAGTCTCTTTCATTTTGAAGACCCTAGATCCACATTCCTGCAATCCTAAAGCATTCCCTTGTGAAACTTGACCACACGGAAGACGGACTGGGTGAAGAGAAAAACACAGGGCAACTCCTTTCAGGCTACAAAATGGCCGCACAACACATGAAGAGGCACAGATGTGAACCGAGGTAGGACTGCACTTTGCACAGGCTAAGCCAGATGGACTGAGTTGGCAATGGCTCCATCACTGTGACTGCCAGTGAGCTGCACAGCCAAAACAAAGGCAAAACAGAAGGCAAGAAATTGATACAATGGCATTATCCCAAAGCATATGCTCCCTGTAACCCCGGAACTTCTGGAGATAAGTCTCCCTATGCCTGTTGGATGAGAGCTGTCAGTGCTCTTCCATACCTTGTGCCCTATCAGACATTGCCCAAAGGCACTCTATCAGTTAAGAACAGACTATGGTTCTTGGATGGAAAAGGGAATTAGATGTGCAATTTATCTTCAGTTTTCTGCCTCATGTTTCCTACGTAGTCTCAAAAACAAGTCAACCAACCAACACTCCCCTCCCAACACATGCAGGATAACACAGGGACAGTGTGTGAAAAGAGGGAAAAGATCCAAATAGGAATTGTCATGAAGGAAAATACAGATCCACATACAGAGCACACAGCCCCTTCCCTGTGTAATCACTTATGACAAGGCACACAATGCTGCAATTCATAACACCACAGTGGCTAAAGGCCCATTCAACCTGGCTGCCTTCATGGCTAACACCGGACAACCCGGACAGGGTTCTGGAATAACTCACATCTTTCCCATCATACATCACTGCTCATTCATTGATGGGCACATCAAGCCTTCACACATTAAGAGTTCATACAGTTTAAGATGTTGGTACATCAAACGCCCAACATGTGTTCATTTTGGGACAGACTGCCCCAAAGCCTCTCTTTGCATTTGCATGCTTTGCATATGTGGTACTTCCCCGGAATAGATGACATCTACAAAAGTATACTGCATTGAGAGAAAAACCACTGTATTCACATTATTCTTTTCTGAGGAGTCCATATCTTCTTTTCTTTGACAGTTTCATTATATTTCTTAACTGTTAACATCCACAGAAAATGTCAGCATTCAAATCCAGCAAAATATTTTTGGAAATAATTTATGCAAAGTATCCCTATTTCAAAATATCCTCATTTTCTTGTTTCCATGTACTGAATGGCTGCTGAGTAGGAAGAATATGGAGAAGAAACTGGAGGAGGCTTTTTGTATTATTATATGAAAAGTAACTTGTTTTAGAGAAATATGAAAAGAGTATATTGAGGAAAAAAGTTCTCAGCTAATTGAGGGTATCTTTTCTGATCCCTGAAGACTTTCCATCACTGAAGGTATATAATAGTTTTAAGTGTCAGGAGCCACCTCAATTAAAGAGGAAGTCAATTTGGCACTGAGACTACCTAAGCATAAATGATGCAATCACAGAAGGTACTGTTACAAAGCCTTCTTAAGCATTTATAAAAATGCATTAAAACATGATGTGCTTTATCTGATGCATATATTCAAAAATCAAGTGTCCGTATAAAATAGGAACACAAGTTTTAATTTTTTTCTTATTTTTTTTATTACAGCATTTACTATTTTCAGGTAGTGGAATTCTACATATTTTCACCAAATGAAAAAAAATCAAAGCCTGATGAATTGCTGAGAACAATCTCATTGAGTAACCTCCGATTTTCTCCCACTCAAGCACCAAAACAGTTGGACAGCAAACACAAAGACTTTAGCTAATATGAAATATCTAAACTCAGGTCTACAGCTGCTACAAAGAGCATTTCCTACACATTTCCAGGAAAACCTACTTGCTGATGGTCAGATACTAACCTTTTGCAGCCTTTCAGCAATTTCCAAGAGCTCAGATACATACTGTCTTTCATTTAAGCCTGCTTGTTTTAAGTTTATTTGACTGTAAAGAATTTTTTTTAGGAGAATGATTTCCTCTCTTTCCTGTAAAGCTCCAGATACTCTGAATTCTTCATAACCAGTAGGGCTGGATAAGTCCCATGTTAAGGTAAACACATGAAAACTCCCTTGGTACTAAGAAAACGTGGATTTTCACATTAGTTGGAGTGATTTTGATAGGACATCCTTATGTGCACATATTGTTTTATTCTACAACTCTCCAGGTTATAATTTTAGTAACACACTGTGCAGCACAGCACAAAAACTATTTTGTTTTGCAGGGTTTTTTGTGTTTTTTCCCCTTCCAAAAATAACACCATCTTTGCCCTTCCACAGTTCAAGATCAGAACTGGTTGATACTACAATGAAAATACTGTTATTTCAATGAAAAGGATGGGTTCAGTCTCATGGGGTGAGAAATGAAGCTGCACGAGAAAAGATACTAAGATGAAAGGGAAAAAGTACAGATCCTCACTGATCCTGCTGCCCTTGCAGCAATCCCTCCTGAAGCTGTCACCAACAGCAGTGTTGCCTGCCAGCAAAATGGTACATCACTATTATTAGCACAAGGAAGGGGCATGATGGTTTGACTCTTCCTTATATTGGAGCTGTGGTGAATTATCCCATCCAAAGCCAACTATTCCCATTAATAAAAGTAACAAGGACATGCCTGTGTTGGTCTGAAGACCAATATAGTAGAATCATGGAGGACGGGAAACAAAATCAAACCAAAGAAACCCCCAGAAAACCCATGCAGACCTTTCAGACTAGACAGCAGAACAGTAAACTTTCCAAAAAGGAGCAGCCCCTGAAAACACATTTATCTGTAACTATAAGAAAGCGTCACAGCAGTAGTCTAAATCAAAAAGCAGGGAACACAGTCATAAACATAGTATTTCATTCAAATGTGAACTTCAGCTTTTTAAGTAGGTAATGGAAATGTGAAGTGACTCATACAAATATTTAGCACTAACTGACAGTTTGCTAAAAAGACTACCACATTCTTTGGATTTATGAGTCGTATCTGAAGTTGTCATACCTTGATTTTTGACTAAATATGTAACACGAACTGAAGCTAGAACTACCTTGTTGGTCCCTCTGAAGTGAGACTTTAAGAAAACGACAACCCAGAACAAAAGAGAACAGAAGACAGAGAAGTGGCTTATCACACTTCTACTGACTCTACAAATGAAAAAAGGGTAAGACAGAAAAACCACTAAGAACTATCATGTTTCACCCTCAACAAAAGTCAGTGGTAAAACATTTAAGAATGGATTTTCAGACATAAATCCATGCAAAGTAAATGGCCAATGCTGCTGCTCCAGTGGGACATCACATCATGGAAGAAAGAAGATAGGTGATGGGAGGTCACATATTCTGAACACCAACCACAGCTGATGCCCAGTGACAGCAGCAGTTTGATGGAGCCAAGCTGTTTGCTCCAACAAGCAGCAGAGGTAAAAAAATTACAGTGGAGAGAAGGATGAACTCACACTGCAGAGAATGGCTCTCTCAGAGCCACATGGATCCAAAGTACAGGACACAACCAAATACACAGAGCAGAGCCAACAACAGCATGGAGAGGTGCCAGGGTCAGAGCACGGCTTTGAGCAAGCTTCCCGCAGCACCAATTCTTCCAGCATAACCTTCCCCAAGGCCAGGGAGTGACACATCACATGGTAAAGAGAAAGAAACAAGTTTGCAGCCTTGAGATAAACTTACACCCTGCAGGTGAGTATGAATGGATGAACATTCATAAACTTAGGTTTTTAAGTACTTACCATCAGAGCTACAGCTGCACCCTTACAAAGTGGTTGGCTTCAGCTCCTGTAGCAACTGCAAGGTTCACCATCATTTTGTGCTTAATGTGTACAGATTTCACTTCTCAGTGATTCTCCTAGGTTACAATGTAAGATGTGCCCAAAAGTATGTATTCTAATCACCATCTTCATGAGCTGTTGAAACCAGGTGAGGCAGTGCTCCCTGCCTCCTCCCTCTGTACTATCTTCTGTTAATGGCCCATGAGCCCTTTGCCCATGACTCATCATCCCATGGTGAGATGGGAGATCCCATTCCCAGAAGACAAGAACTACGCAACCACCCCTGGACTTGCCAAGGAGGACCAGACCTTTTGTACAAGATCACCACTTCAACAGAAGCACTTCAAAGAGAACTGCAGCTATCATCTAACCGGACTGCTACCACCACCCTGCCCAGCAGGGTGTCAGCTCATACCCTGACTGTCAGCTTAAACCAGTGTTTCTGTATTATTGCTCTGTTATATATACATATATATATATATATGTAAAAGAACTGTTATTCTTATTTCTCATATCTGTGCCTGAAAGCCCCTCAATTTCAAATTTATAATAATTCGGCGGGAAGAGGGTTGCATTTCTCATTCCAAGGGGGGCTTCTGCCTTCCTTTGGTAGACACCTGTCTCTTAAATCAAGACAGTGATTAACAGGAAGAGCCAACTGCTCTGTTTCACCTGAGGCACACAGCTTATGATCTCAGCTTGGTGTTTGGAGCAAGCCAGAGCCCAGCAGGCTCAAAGTCTGGTCCTGAGGATCAGTGAGACCAAACCTCAAGATGGAGTAAGCATCAAGAGCCCATCCTGCAGCTGTGACTGTGGTTATCCTACCTCTCACAGCTTTCCAGCAACAGTTAGTGAGACCTAACGAATACTGTCACTACATCTTCGCTAGAAAGCTAGACTCACACAAACACAACGAAGAAACAGTAACTGACACAAGCATAACCTAATGATTTAAAGTAGAGAGAAATCACCAGCAAACCTTTCAAAATAAAAGATGTCAATAAATATCAGAAGTACAAAGAAAAAAACTGAAAAGCTTAATAAAAGTTGTGGCTTTTTTTTTTTTTTTTAATTTAAATATGGTCAGCCTTTCCACAAATCTAACACACCTTATACACCCTCAGCATGTATCTTTGGTCAGCACTTTTTCCACAAAAGTAAGGACAGTAAACATCAAAGGTAAAACTAATGCATAATTAATCTAAGAAAGTAGGTGTAGATGTGTCCTCCTCTAGGCTCCAACTGCATGACAGGAAATACATTATTCATGAAGGAAGATGATGGTACAACATTAATCAAGTCATCATGACAAGACAAACAAAGACCACAAGGTGTATTCAACAGATACCAGTGTGCAAAAGTGATCAGCTAACTGAGAGGTTCACACAGTCTTGTTTACAGAAAACACATACAGAGGAGAAACACAGAAATAAGATGGACCTGTTTCAGTTTACATCCTATTAAGTCTTGTTCCATTTGGGGAACAATCTTTATACAATACAACTACAAAATAAAAGTTTCTGGGTGTCCAAAGAATTGTTATTACAAATCAAAATTAAGAAAAGACAAGTGTTAAAATAATTATTTTAACAAACTGGAATTTACATAAGCAGGGCATGTATGAAGAACAATAATAAAATCTTTTAAAAACTCAATGAATCTTTCCTTTCTTATCATGTACTTTTTGCCATACTATAAAGCTACTTGGGGCTACAGACTAAACACTTGCTCTTCATATTCAAAATTGTTGCAAAAATATTCAGACATGAAGGAACAGTGTAATTTGAAACAGTGTTAAAAAATTGGAACACAATGTAAGTTGATTTGTAAGCAACTGAGCCAGTAAAACCCAGTTTACTAGGAATGTGTGTCAAAAATTGCAGGAAGAGTTCAGACTTCAATCTCTACTTCAGCAGGCATCTTTCCATCTGCTGAGGCTACCTACTGTCAGAAAAAGTGTAGATTTATCAGAAATAAGCTACCATCCTCTCACAAATGCAACTGGAATTGCTGAAAAGGCTTAGAAATTAAGAGCAACAATTAAAGTCAGACACTCACAGAGAGCTGCATGCAATGTCTATTTTCTCAGAAAACAAGGCTAAAAATATACGTATAGTGACTGCAAATAGCTTGGCCTTGAACTTGCAGTTTCTGTTATAAGACTGCACTGGAGACATGAACCTGACCACACAATTTGCAGAGCATTGCTCTCATTCTGTCTGGATGGATGTATTTCTTAATATGGGAATAGAGAGATGAAGGGAAAACTGTTTTCCTTAGGCAGTAATAGAAGGAAACTCAGACTTAAAAAAAGAGGACAAACATTGTCTGAAGCATCAGGCCCAGAAAAATACAGTTGCTTTACAGAATTAAGCAAGACCCCTCGTGTCACCACAGGCAGTGCGCCTTTGGGCAAGGAACAGCCTGCTCACCCATATCACCAGAGCCATCCTGCATGCTCACTGCAGGCAGGCAGAAAACTGTGTAGGGTAGAATGCAACCACTTCTGACGCTTCTGTCAGACCTACCCCCATCAGACGCTGTTTAGAGTAATGAAACAGTAAAAGACACGTATTTATATACGTACATTACATAAAATACTGTCTATAGCATGTTTTATATGCATTCACGTATAAAAGTATATATAAAAGGAAATTAATATCTGTGAAATTATAAAATCCACATACAGATCCTTTTCAGTGATAAAAAAATGATGCAAATCAACTGCTAAACAGCAATGACAGAAAAAATAAGCATAGGAAGAAGCTGATCATGTACCATATTATTAAGGGGCAATAATGGATTTTTGTCTCAATATATTTTCCTAACTCATTTTCCTGTTCCTCGTATTTCCTATTCCTGGCTAAATGTAAGAGTCCTCTACAAGGACTAGATGTGTAGAACTGTATACAATTCTTATCCTATACATGATCTACTTATAAGAGACTGGAGTTGAGATGAAGGCTGGTAGGCTGAAACTGTCTCCAAGAACCGTAGGGATAGCCTTCACAGCTTGTAGTTCATACTGGAGTTTTACGGTCATGGGAAATAACCCAAATACTCCAGAAACAGAACAGTCAGTAAAATTTCCAAGTGAAATTCAAGAATCAAGACTCCAAAACTATGAAATCTGGCTGCTCACAAGCATAGCAGTGATTAGTGCAAACAAAGGTGAACACTTACATGTAATGAAAAAAATTACGCCTGAACCTGGTAAATTAGAATTTCATTTTCCAGATAACCTGCAAGACCCATCTATACACTCCAAAGTATTTCAGAGGATCCACTGGAGATCATGAAGAAGAAAAAGTTTATATTAAATACGCTTCAGTATATTTCTTCAATCACAAGCCATTTCTCTTCAATATAAACCTGATGTAGTTGTATTAAACTGTCATAGCAATACCTGGAGGACAACAGCAAGGTGTTTCAATGCAACAAGTTACCACCCACTTGCTATTCTTTGAATGAAAAGATGAAAATGCTGCTGTAATAAGGAAATAACATAGTCATGCCAAGACTAGAACCATCTGACAAGATACTTTTTCCTCACAGTAAATAAAAAGTTACCAGACATATCGATTCACTTTCTCTGTTCCTCATTTTCTTCAGCCTTTTTGAGAAAAGACACTTACGGTGTTACCACTATAAATGGCACCATCAGCAAACAATCAAGCTATTTGAAAATCCATTTTGTACTATCACTGCCAGCTCCAGAATTTGCTGACTGCATATGCAGAAAAACTGTAAGCATTTTTGATCCTAGCTGATTAAGAAATACAATACACATTCCTATCACTTTGCAGCACACAGCCAGAGGAGCAAGTATATTTTCAACCGTTCCTCCCAGCCATCAGAAGTGAAAAACAGACATTATCATTATGATCTGTTTGTCTGATCTCCTTGAAAAGGGCAGGGAAAGATGAATTTTATGAGCTCGTTTCTGCAAAGTGAAACAGAAAAGGTTCCTGCCTTATAAAAAGAACAGCTGATCACAGCCTACGTTGGACATGGGAGAATCACTACACCATTCAAACCAAGTGGTGGGTTAGTCTGTAGTTGTTTTCCATTCCCTTTTTGTAATTCAAGATGTAAAAAGGAACACAGTGAAAAGCAAGTCTTCTAATCAAACAACAGACTACTAACACAACTGCATAGGTATTGATATTAACCCACAGGAAATACGGTGTCAGTATAACAGGTTCCAATTCCCCTGATGCATAAGGTCTCTAGGAGAGAAAACGTCTGTGCTTGCTGACCAGCCTGCAGGATGATCAGAGCCATTATTTTTCCCTGAATCAGCACTGGGAGGGCAAACAAGAGTTTTCTGCCAGCCTGTGAGAGCATTCTCGTAAACACAGATATACTGAAGCCATTCACAGCCACTCTATGACACTGCAGCCAAAATTCATGTTTAAGACAGCAGCCTTGTCCTTTGGCTTAACTGAAAGAAAAGTTGTCAGAAGTTATAAAAAAGCCCCACAAAAAATATGACAAATACTTGGAATGTAGTACTGGGGAAAAAAAAAAAACAAAAAAACCCAAAAACAAAAAACAAAAAAACCCCACACTTAAAACTAAAAAGTTAAGCAAACATACAGCCTTTTTTCCCCCTACAAATGATTGCCTTAAAATACTGAATTAGGGGGAAAAAACAGTCTCTAATTGAAGGTAACTTATTATACTGAGCTTCAAGGGCAAAAATCTACAATAACTGCAGACAGTAAACACATTATTTGATCTAGCAGCTCCTAGGATATGAATCATGGTGATTTAGAAATGAGGGGAGATCAGCCCTCTATTTTATGTAACGGATGGCTTATTCAAATTAGTTACATCAAACTGAAACACCCATCATTGTAGTATTATTTCAATCACAGATGGTTTTTTCCCCCCTCATAAAACACAGACTGCACAAATGGATATTGATAATGAGACATGATGGCCATGAAAAGGGGTGGATAAAGAAATAAAATTTCATCCCGGGGGGTAAGGATGGTGGTGGGGAAAATCTTGTCTTTCTCAAGACACTCCTAAACAAAAGAAACTATTTCTCCCTGCTACTACCACTCTTCTCACTTGATCTTACTTCTCTTGGATACTTAACAAACTTCATGTCAGGTCACTTTGACTGATACCTCACTACCAGGAAAAAATAATCTAAGTTTTCGCACACTGTAAAGTCCCATTTAAGCCTAAACTAAACACTTTCATTAAAGGCACAAATCTCCCCCTCACCATAATATAAACCCCCACACTCTTTTAGGCCCCCTCCCCCGATCACCCCTTCACTAGCCTCTGATGAAGCACACACAGGCAGACAGGCCAGCCACCAGAAGTTTAAACTACTGATGTAATCTCTCCGGTAGCACTCTGCCCAAGAACATGTAACTTCAGCTTAGCCACTCCCGGGCCAGCACTGATAAGCTAATGTGAAATGAGGCAATCCATTTCACAATATAAACAGTTGTTTGGCTACGTGGGGAACAATATAAGCAAATGCATCTATTTATAAATCATTATTTATGCTTGTTGTAGAACGGGAATATTATGTTCCAGGGCAGAAGTAACAGTATTTCCAAGAACACAGCAAAAATTCAAACAGCTGGTATCTTCTTTCCTCATCCTGCCCCGCTGACACTCCCTGTTCCAGATCTATAGAAGCCATAAACACACGATGGAGGGCCTGATCTGTTCAGGAACAAGATACCCTTGAGCCAGCGGGTGGGGGGGGGCAACCTCATTATCGTACCTATCGGTTCTTCCAACAGCTCAAAAAAGTCAACAGTAACACCTCTTCAGCTCAGGGAAGGAAAACGCGAGCCTTTTCCTTCTCCTTCCACGCCTGCAACCCAAACGAACCGGTTTCTCCCCGAGCTGCACACTTCGCTTATACCGAGACCCCTGACTGGGGATGGCACTCCACAGACCCCTAAAATCATTATTTCCCCTTCCCCGAGGAATGGCTATTGCAGTCCAAGGCACTCGGCTCTTTCGAGGCGTTTTCGCTCATTTATGGGAAGCCCGAGAAAAAGCACGCGCGGGGCTGAGGAGCCACTGTCATGACGCCCCCGACGCGGGGCTCCGCCGGCGGCAGCGCTTCCCGCCGGCAGCCTGCGCCTTGCCGTGCCCTCCCCGCAGCCAGGCACGGCTCCCGACACAGCGCCCTGCGGGCCCGGGGCTCCCGGCGGACAGCAGGGATAGGGATAACGCCGCCGCGGGGAACGCCCGGCACAGCCCTTTCCGTAAAGGGGTCGCGGGTCCCCCGCGCGCTCCGCCACCGCCTCTCGCTGCCCCGCCGCCCCGGGANAGCCGAGCCGAGCCGAGCCGCCCCGCCCCGCCGGTTTTACCGTGGGGTTTTTCATCTGCTTGAAGCAATAGCACGTCGGGCTTCCTGAGTGTGCTAGCCCGGGCCCAGCAGGTCCGTCAGCGGCAGAGAGAGCAACGGGGCTGGTTGTGCAGAGGAGGCGGGGGGTTTGTGCTGCCTGCCGGGGAAGGAAGGAGGGGAGCGCACGGGAACCATGACGGGCACGGCTGTTCTGCGAGCGCTGTTCGAGCCTCCCTGTTGCTGGTGTCTGTACGGGGCAAGGGCCGGTGCTCCTGAGACAGGCAGAGAGGCACGGCAGGATCCACACCGAACGGGGAGGCGACTGGGAGCTGTCTGGTGGGTTCATCCGGCGCAGCTCAGCCCTAGCCCGGGCCGCTGCGGGGGTGACACGGCCCAGCAGCCACCCCGGGGGTGGCACCCAGCCCGTCAGCCGCCCCAGGGTGACACACACAGCACACCAGCCCCGGGCACGGGGCACAGAGCATCTCACTGCGGCACTGCTGCTGGGCACCCTCAGCCCACCGCAATACGCGGGGGGGATGGCAAGGGGGGGCGGGGTAGAAAGCTAAGCATCATCTCACACACAGCCATATACTGTGAAAAGCTCAATTTCAGGTGTCTAGTACAAGAGTTTACACTGAGCCTGAGGATGGAAGATGGGCTTGAGAAGCTGCTTGTCTTCAGTCGTCTAAATAGACTGTCTTTTCTCTCTCATTTACCATAACAGAAGATAATCCTATTTTGTCCTCGGATATTTATGGATAGCTGTGCCTTTCATATCGGCTGTCATCTGAACAGCACAAGGTATTTGAACTGTCTTCTCCCAGCACAGCCCAGTCCACTCAGGCTTGTAACAAGTGCCTTTCATCACGAGGAGAATCACCACCATTGTTCTCCATTTCGGCCTAGATGCTGTCCTTGGCACCATGCAAGCAGCACACACCCCCCCTCCCCCCCACCNCCGGCGCGCTCCGCCACGGCGTCGCGCTGCCCCACCGCCCCGGGAGGCGCCGCCGCTCCCGCCGCCCCGGGCGCCTTACCGTGCCGTGCTATCCCGCGGAGCCGCGGCAGGACACCGCCGCCCCATCCATGGTCTCCGCCCCCCGCGGAGCCGGAGTGTGCGCGGCGGNGGTGGGTTCATCCGGCGCAGCTCAGCCCTAGCCCGGGCCGCTGCGGGGGTGACACGGCCCAGCAGCCACCCCGGGGGTGGCACCCAGCCCGTCAGCCACCCCAGGGTGACACACAGCCCGGCAGCCGCCCCAGGGTGACACACCCAGCACACCAGCCCCGGGCACGGGGCACAGAGCATCTCACTGCGGCACTGCTGCTGGGCACCCTCAGCCCACCGCAATACGCGGGGGGGATGGCAAGGGGGGGCGGGGTAGAAAGCTAAGCATCATCTCACACACAGCCATATACTGTGAAAAGCTCAATTTCAGGTGTCTAGTACAAGAGTTTACACTGAGCCTGAGGATGGAAGATGGGCTTGAGAAGCTGCTTGTCTTCAGTCGTCTAAATAGACTGTCTTTTCTCTCTCATTTACCATAACAGAAGATAATCCTATTTTGTCCTCGGATATTTATGGATAGCTGTGCCTTTCATATCGGCTGTCATCTGAACAGCACAAGGTATTTGAACTGTCTTCTCCCAGCACAGCCCAGTCCACTCAGGCTTGTAACAAGTGCCTTTCATCACGAGGAGAATCACCACCATTGTTCTCCATTTCGGCCTAGATGCTGTCCTTGGCACCATGCAAGCAGCACACACCCCCCCTCCCCCCCACCCCCCCGCTAAATACAGACCAAATGCATCCAGAATTACAGATCTCTTGTGAATGCAGCCACACATTCAGCAAGTATGGCTTACATTACAGAAAAAAAAAATAATTACAGACAAACTTAGGAAAATAGAAACATTTTTTGAAAGGTGCAACACACTCATGAAACACTTAGCACTAATTATTTGACACTATTAATCCAAAATTCAGCATTTGTAACATTAAAATATATCAGCATCCTTCACACTGAAAAAGAGGGCATCTTAAAGTGCATCTTAAGTGACAATTTTTCTCATTACCCAAGGTATGGTCATAATTTTATCAGAAGTCATTCTCTCAAATACTCATTCTCTACAAATTTTTTTTTATAAATAGAAACAACTGTATAATGTTAGTAGAATGCAGTTAGTTCCTTCCTAATTCAGCATCTTTAGCAAGTGCTTAGCAGCAATACTATGATATTACACACAAAACTACAATTAAGCATATCTGTGTTTATAAGACTTAAATTTAATCCTGACTTTTCAGGATCACAGCATATCTGTAATCACTAAGCCTGGGAGTAACCCTGTTGAATTCAGTTACATTTTTCTAGTCCCATACTGAAAGGTAGCTGCTAATACATAATGAAAGCCTAAAGTCCACTCTTGGTCCAATATGAACCGTGTTTATAAACTTTTTAAAAAATAAACTAGATTAATCAACTGTAGACAAATTTTTGTTGTTTTCTACAACAATAAATTTTGCATGTAAAAATGTCAATAGCTGTTCATTAACTTAAATCACTCTCACTCAAACTGTGTAATCTCAGATTCTTCATTTCCAACGTACACAACTTGTATTTCCTTTGAAAAAGAGTATTACACAGAGCAGAAGCTTTTTATTAATTATGTATGGTAACAAGAGGTGATGTAAAATCCTTAACATTTTAAAAAAGTAAGAACATAGAACCTTCTAACAAAAACCATCTTAAGTGTCTGTATGTTATTTACTGAATTTAGACATTTTCAGCTCCTTTTTTTCTCCTGCAGCTTCCTCCATAGGCACAGAGGAAGCAAAATAATAGCCATTTACAGGGTAAAATGCAAAACAAAGAATGGCAGGATTTCTGGATCTGAACAGGAGTTTGTATACCTCATATCTGTGTCCTGTGCTACAGCTGGCATTTTCTGCAGAAGCTGCAAGGTGATAGATTTTTTGGTACATTGATGCACTAAATCTTTCCCCATGGTGGGACTGAGCCAGCAGCAAAGAAAAATGCTTCTTTTCTATCAGTGTGGTGTAGAACTTTTCTATCAGTGTACTGTGGAAGAGACTAGATTTAATATATGAGCAGGGGAAGTCAAACCCCAGTTACATAAATTTGCACTGCCCATAGAGCCAGGCAGAACTCCAGCCAAGGTCAGTGAAACAGCTGCCAAAAGACTGTGGGGTTACTGTGTGTGGGCCACATTTTAAATGTCACTTAGTGTTAATACAGGAAAAAAAAATACTGAAATGTCAGTGTCTAGGAAGTGGTGTGATTGCAAAATGCAAAACACTAAGGGACAAAAGAGCACCACTGAGTATACTTACAGTTAGGATAGTAAAAATAGAAACCGAAGGAATTATAAATGGAAACATTTTCACTGTGTATTTAGAGTAGCGCTTTCCTTTACACAGAAGTAATAGCTCCTACTTGAGAATTTTCTGCTTCAACTTCGAAGATGCATTAGGTGAATACAAAACATTTCTCTCAAAAACCTCTTAAAAAAAATCACCTAACATTTCCAAAAAAATGAAAGAAGGTGCAATTTTCTCTACATGGTACATTTAATGCATGCTGGCTCCCAGCTGCTGCAAATATTTAAATGTGTGAGACAGTCCAGACAGTGAGTTCAGTGGACAGAATGAATGAGTAGTGCCGTCTCACTTCTGCTCTGTGCAGTGCTTATCCCCGTGCCCATCAGACAGAGGGAGGATGGGACTAGTTAAATTTGAAAAACTCAATTATAAAGCCATAACAATTGCCAGAAAACCAAGAATGAGGGCAGTATATTAGATTATTTTTCATGTTTTGGGGATTTTTTTTTTTTTATTTTTCTGATTTTATATTGATGTTACCTGCTCTTTAAACCAAAGGCAGCTCTCACAAAGCCCAATTAGTTTCATTTAATGTCTGCAGCTTTGTAACCAGCAAGCTAATTAGTTACTGAGACAAGCAACTTTTAAAACAAGGTTGCTAGATATATGAACTTAGTTGTTTGTAATTCCATGGCTTAGCAAAATAAAAAGCTAGTATGCAACCGAAGATATATGTTATGTTGTTCTACATAGTATTAATTAGTTTGAGAAGGAATCTTCATCAGAACTGTATGGACACAGAGAGAAAATAGCTAAAAATAATAAATCAATATTTACAAATGAAAGGAAAATGGAGAAATTAATAAAATGAAAACAATGTTTCACTGTAAATATTTGTTAGAACTAAGTACATCGCCAGAAATATGATGTTGTTTATCATTAGCTAAAAAGTACTTGTGGGTTTTAGGGTGTACAAATAAAATATTTTTTCATGACTAAAAATATGTTTTCACAGAAGATGACATCCCCCAACATTTTTGCAAATATCATGTGTGTCTATAGAGGAGAGGGAGAAGATGCTGTTAGAGTTAAGTCTTAAAGAATGAAAATTGACAATTTTTTCACCTTAATTTCCTTTAAAATACATTGTTACTTGATTCCTAGATTCTGACCCTCTATTCCCCCTGAAAAAGGCAGAGGGTGCTTCCAGACGCCTGCCAGGTGGCCCTCGTGTGACCTACCGAGGAACTGCAATCCATCTTTCCCTCAGAAACAGGCAGAAAGCATTCCCTTATAAGAATTTTGACTTTTCCATCATTACAGCTGTTTAGAATGAATAAGAGATTGGGGTGTTTTTTGGTTTTCTATCTGGCATGCACACTCATGTAGTATTTTATAAACATTTCCTGCATGACATGATAACAGTTTGCCTTTAGAATGAATTAGAGATTGGGGAGTTTTTTGGTTTATCTGGCATGCACACTCATGTAGTATTTTATAAACATGTCCTGCATGACATTATGTTAACAGTTTGCCTTTAAGTCCTTCATGCAATGGACTAGAAAGTTTATTTCAGAGATCTGTTCATGTGAAAGCTCTGAAAATATTTGGTCACGTTGAAGAAAATAATAGAAAACATAATGCTTTTAAAAAACATGTAACATGTTCACATATAGAGTTATATTGAACATCAGTCTGTGTAAAATACCAAGTGTAGTTAAAAGCATTAGATACAAGTATACACTCACCTATAAATATACACCTATTTTTACAGAATGCACTGCCTTAACTCAGTATTTTGAGTCACCAGTCCAGTTTCATGTCAGCTTTACTCCACACATACTTTCCTCCTCTTCTTAGGAACATCTTCTCATCAAATCCACTGAATTTTATAGCTGCTTCTACACCAACATCCAGGATAGACTTGGAAGGCTCTTTCCGTCCATTTCTACAGTTTAGAAAACGCATCTGGAACATCAACAGATAAGATGATAAGATGTTAGAAAGTAAATCTGTACAAGCCTAATTTTTCTACAGACTTAAGAAAGTTGCAGTGCAATTCCACAAAAGCCTTTGTAAGTGCATGAAGAGGTTCACTCTAGTCCTTAGAAGGCTCAAAAACTCATGGTTAGACATGTGAGCTATCCTAGCAGGAACAAAGCAATATCATAACTCATGAAGATTAAACGTTGGCTCTTCAGTTACATGTAAACTAAGTAGGCACTTTGAAACTTAACTTTCAGGGCAAGTTCTGTATTTTTATATTAAAGAAAAAAAAGCAAAGATGTCCTGCAAAGATAGACATCTACACTTTAAGATTTGTGATGCAATAATTATGCATACAAGCTGATGGCAACTTCTCCTTAGGTCATACTATATTATAGTTCACAATATGTCTGATGGGAATAAATCACTTCTGTTCCTTGTACTACATGGTAAAATTGTTTTATAGAACGCAGAGTAAATTTATCTGGTTATCACTGTTGTATACATACATATATTAGCATACAAATACCACGTATCAAAAAAGACTTACATATTCATCCAGAATGAGGTATGAATCCCTCATCTGTAATAGATCAAAAGAAAAAACTAAATTAATATACAAATCAAAATTCCATTATAGTGAAAAATGAGGGACAAAATAAACAACTATTCATTCAAAGTCTTTCAAAATCTTTGAAACAGTTGCTGTATCACCGCTATTTCAGTGAGCTTGGATGAAACTTATAGAAATAAATGACAGAATTACTAGAATAACTTTATGAATGAATAAACTAGTAATCCTTGGAATATGACCTCTCCAGTGTCTAATTGAAATGTGGGTGCCCAACTGGATAAAGGTGTTTTAAATAATATCCAAGTTTTCTATTAACTTCTACACCAGAAGAACTTAGAGTTTTGCATGCTGGAATGATTATGCCATTTTCCAAAGAAATGACATGACCATTTAAACTGAGGTGTTTAATTATTATCACACCAAACAAAGGTGTTCTCCCAGCTCAAAGGTAAAAAAGCTCTCAGGTCTGCACCAAGAAATAGGCCAATGGCTGAAATAAGTTTGCTTAGCTAAATGGGCATCTGCTAAATGATCCTCCTCAAAATTCTCTGGGTAGCTGGAGCTTCCTGCTGTGTGGAACAGGAAATCTGATCAGTTTAGTGTCCATCTTTCACACAGGTTTACTAGAAATCAGCAGTCTTCTGGAACCAAACCTAACGTGGGAAGCCTTTTTTGTAGGACTTCTGTTATGAAAAAAAAATATAGAAACAGTTCTGGGTTCTCATCTTAACCCTTTCTCTGATGAGTCCTTCCTCCCACCAAATGCCTTAAATGCTAACTGCACAGTCCCACTTCTATGTCTCACGTAGCAAAGGCAACCCAAGTCTGCTCACATGAGCTCTCCATACATTAAAAAGTGAGCTGTAAATGGAGTCTTAATCTGTGGAGAGGAAAAGGAACACAAGATGGGAGATTTAAGGCATTCCTGAACTTGGTTCAACTTGTTATTTCCTCACTTAGTTCATAAATGTTCTTAACAGTCTGTCTTCTAACTCTCCCCATCCCATGTTTAGGGTCTGTAGGCATTTACAAAATGGCCTGAGCTCCACCCTTAGGCACCAAAGTCCTTTAATCCATTTAGTCCTAAATGTAAGCTGGATGGCAGCTGATCAAGTTAACTGGTAGGCTCTGCAGGAGCACAAGGGGCCTTCTCCTGAATAAAGAGCCTGACTGTGCAATCCAAAGGAGTTCAGACAGAAAATGTTAAAAATGCAACTTTATTGTGAGAGGGATTACCCAAAACCACTATTAGTTGGCTACTGTTCCTCAGTATCCAATTTAATGCTGGCTGGGATGCTGTCTTACTTCATGTAGGTTGATGACACTGGCCTAATGTAACTTCACAGTGAATCTCTATTAGGAAACCATACTTGGAGAATAAAGTGTGTTTACATTAACTTTGAGTCTTTTCAGGATCTTGTGCCCAAGTCAGGAAGAGTATTCCCACTGGTGTCCACAGGACTGGGATCAGTGGGTTTTTACTCTTCTGCTAATGACTTTGTTGTCAGTGAAAGCCTTAAAGAAAATTAAAAATCTTGACTTCCACTATAACAAAGCCAGTTGCTGATAAAATTGTATTGCACCTCTTCTAAGCCACTATTAATAGGTAAAGTATTAATTGCCATGAAAGTTTCTTGTTCCTTTCAAATATTCTAACATTATTTAAAAATAAAGTTACAAAAGGACAGTTTAATTTTTACCTTCTGATTAGATTCAGGTACCAAACAGGAGACATCTTTGTGGCGATCCAGGAATCGATCAAAGTCTTCGTCACTGATAACAAATTTTTCTGCTTCTCTCAGAGCATCCTCACCACTGTTCTCCCCTTCAATAAGCAGGCACTGGAACACCTGAACACAGAGAGCACCTGGTTAAGACTTATGTTTTCGCATGCCTTGAGGATAACAGACTTCAGTTGAAGTAGTTAGAAGCAATGTCTTTAATTTTTCTGTCAGTGAAGCCACAATGACACAACTTGTGATAACCAAACACACCACAAAGGGCATGGTGTAGATTTATTTTTTGTAAATTAACATTACAGAGTTCTAAATGTTATAAATTATGATTTTCCTTGCTATCTGAGATTTCACTTACAGTGTTTTTTGGGGTTTTTTTTTTTTCTGAGTAATTCTGTGTGTATAACAATTTCCATCGGGAAAATAATGAGAAATTATTCCCCAAGTTCTCCCATATTTATATCACATTGTCTCTATCAATTTTCAAACTTATGTCTAGTAAAAAAAA
>VYZQ01045646.1:105234-127358 GCA_013400655.1 Mystacornis crossleyi | reverse complement strand
GAAACTGGCTGTTAAAAAAAATACCACCCCCAGTTTTAAAAATAAAAAAAAAAAATTTTTTTTTAAATTAAATAATTAAATAAAACAAGGCAACTGTTAACAGGCAATGGGTCACCACAAGCTGCAGCTTCCAGGGGTCCAAAATACACTGGGAAGAGCACTCCAGGGCGAGTAGCAAAGGTGAAGATTTATCCTGGACTATTACCTGCTTTTCCTGAACACAACATAAAATCCAAACACATTGACTTATTACCTTTATGACATGTGTTAAAATGTAAAATAATAGCTTAAGGAAAGGTAGCAGAGGCCAAAGAGAAGAGGACGAGTGCTGTTTGTGTATGCAATACAAGCAACCCCCGTGCCCACCAACACCAGCTCATCATTCCCAGGAAGGGTAAATCCCAACACCAGGCACCCTGGATCTGCAGCGATGGGATAACTTGTCAGGGACCTTGATGTGTGCCCTTCCAAAAGGGACGCACATGCAATAACACCACCAGAGTGAAACTCGTGGGCCTTGGGCTCAGGCCACAAGCAGGATAACACCACAGCATCCACCACAAGAGGAATGTGCAAAACCAGCGTGAAGTCACTGCTAAGTCTCTGTACCCAGGAAATTTTTGTAAAAGGAAGAGATGAAACGAGGAGACTTATAAAGAACTACATTTATTTTTGTTTACAGCAGATATCATAAATAAAGCTAAAACAATTTTCACCGTGTGCAAAATACAGAATTTCCATGTGAAAATTTAAATACAGAGTTAAAAACTATTTAATAAAAATAATCAGTTCAGATTATAAAGTAAAATGAAGACAGAAGATTTAGAAGGAGAAGGACAGAATCCTCACTGGGCAGGAAGAGCAAGGAAGACTCTGCAACAGAGAGTAAAAAACACAGCAATAGGAAGTGGTTTGAAATGGCAGACCTTTATGTCACGACCTTCATATTAAAGCATGCAGAGCTCTGTAACAACACACTGCAGCCCTGAAATACACAGGGAGTCACATCCCAGCCACTTGTGCAGGAAGTGACGTTTGAAATACAGGCAGATTCTGTGTGGGCACAGCGTGGGGACTTTCAAAGTCATCAAGTCACTTTAGGATACCCACACAAATAAATACTCTTGGCTGAGTCATGCAAACGTACAGACCGGCGAGATAAGGAGCACGGGGCTCTGGCCCTGCTGCCTTCCACGTTCCCAGCTGAGGGGGGTGAAATGGGGCAAATGGCAGAGGATGTCTGGCCCCTCCTAAAGCTGCTCCTAAGATCAGTTCCTAAAGGGATCCTCAGCAGGGACAGCTGGGTTATGACCACATCAGCCAGACCCTCGGTGCACTTGCTGGTCAGCCTGCGCCCTTGGTTCTTGCTGGGACACATTTCCCCATCTAGATTGTCACCCCGGGATTATACAAACTGGAACTTATGTAAAAAATACACACAAAATAATGGTGGAAGTTGGTCACGGAAAGGGGTGGCCACGTCTCGTGCAGCAAGACAAACCCAGTCATGAGAGAGCCAAACGAGGCCCAGCTAATAAAGCCACTCAAACCCAGCTACTCTGGAACCTGGCAGGCTGATATTTCAGCCCGTGAACCACGTGCACTTTTAGGCCTGCCTACGATGTCACTTGGGGTGGAAGACCAGAATTTGCGTTGTTTTGGCTACTTTTCCTACAGAACCTTTTTATAGCACACTTTTCCAGCAGGAAAGCAGGGAAGTGCTCGGACACTGCTTGCTCATTTTGTGTTTGAGCTTGATGGAAATAGGTGCTCATGTTAACCAGGAGAATCAGCTGGGTAATCACACCCTGACCTTATTTTAAACATTTCCTGCAGCTCTTTGAAAGAAATAAGGCTTTAATAAGTTCTTTCAAGAAACCCTTTACTTGCCTAACTTACCTTAAAGGCACAGGGAAGCGCACATGCACAGACACAGAGAGAAAAACATTCCCTACAAAGAGCACAGACGACACCTTTTCTAGAACTGTGAACTCAGCAACAGGTTAAATAATCATGCCAAAGCTCCATTAATATACCAGACACACAGATTGCTCCAACAGTTAAAAAACAACCCCAAAACACACAATGAAATGCTGTCAAACAACAGGGTTAGTCATGTAATTTTGGAACTGGAAAAAAAAAATCACCTGAGAGCAGAAAGGCTTCAGCCAGTGAGCGGGTGCAGCACCGGAATGTTGAATTGGACTAAAAGCAATGAGGGAGATTGGCAGAGAAGACAGCAGGGAAGAAAACACAGAACTTCACTTGGTTATGTAGGAAAGCATCAGGAAGATCACATACGTACAAAGAAGAACTGGCCAAAATGAAACTGCTTTTTTGCCGTTCAATTATCAATGAGGACAAGTAGGTATGAATGTTACTAGCAGAACACTAAGATGAAGAAGTTAAAAAAAAAAGTCAACCAATTGGAGTGATACCAATAAAATAACCCTCTTGACAGAATTACCAGCAAAATCCCAATGGAATATGCATGGTAATTAAGATTCCTCAGGAAAACATTTTCATTATCCAAGTTCCTGAATTCTGTTGTGGAAATGTAGGGATTTTATGCCCCACTATATAAATATATATAAAACAAATGCCATTATTTTAAAATTAAATTTTTTTGGAAAAAATCTTATTTTTACACTTTCTACTAGTAAGATTCATTTGCTTTAAGTTCATTGGCCAGAGATTTCCAAGTTTAACTTGGAAAGTTAACTTGTACTAAGAAACTACATCACCATTTTCTCTAAGTTTACCATTATGCTCACTCTACGGTAGCAAACAGCAGGAGAGAACCTTAGGAAAAAGACTCTCCTCCTGACAAACTGAAATCAAAATTGATGGCAGCCCAAATTTGAAAACTTTACCACTCAGCAGTTTGCTGTGTTGCAGGAGTAACATGGCAAATCGCACTGCAGACTGCCTCCTTTTTAGGGTGAAACAGTTACTATCATTAGCAAGTAATTAAAATAATACCGTGTTTCAAAGTCGGCTTTTTAAATGCTGTAAGAAAGATACGGATACATTACATATATACAGATGCCCACCGTGTTACTGTAATTATTGCTGTGTCCAGTCAATGTTGTAAAGTTTGGCTGAAATACATGTTTGAGCATTAATGGCAATGTATGTCAAAGGAATGCTACCTTGTATCTAACAATCTTCTCCAAGCACTTTTTCAAGTTCTGTGCATAAAATTAACAATTTTTTTCTCCAAAATACATAACCACTCTAAAATGTGAAAAGCTCATCCTCGTAGTTTAAAGAAAGTCAAACTATCTAGAAGAAAGATCCAGTTTGTCATTTATTTTAAACAACAGACACATTTCCTTTTAATGCCTAAGAGGCAAAATAATTCAAATCATCTTTTCCCACATTATAGTAAAACAAAACAAAACAAAAAAAAACCAAACCCCAAGACCTGCCAGCCCATAAGTGGCACAGTCATTTGGGACCACTGGAAGGTGATCCTCAATTTTGGTACTGACTGAATGCAGCAGTATTTCCTATTGTTTACGCCACATTCTTTTGGCTACAAACAAAAGCTACAGATGCTTTTCATTTTAGGCGACACATATTGCCATGTTTAAGTATTTACCTATTTCCTGGTAAACTTCTGCATGGATACAAGTACTTGAAAGGCAGGGAGCATGCTTACCTCACTGTCTAACTAGGCTGAAAGTAAGCAGAATTGGGATGTCACTGTGTCCTTGCTGTTTAACAGATTAAGGTAGACCTTCTGATTAAGGCAGATTTTGTTGAGGGACATCTGAAAGAAATTTACTTATCTGCTGCTCCAGATAACAGAATTTCACCTTTCTGCCACCAATGTTGAAATGAATTACCCAAGTAAGAAGTTATCTCCTAAGAATACATTTACAGGCTTTTTGATGTTTGTTCTAAACTTGGATTTTCAAAAAATTCCAAAAGACATTGGGAGCAGTGCCTGCGCAGAGGCACAACATGAGTGACTTCAGATACAGAGGAGTGCTCCATAAATTAATATTCCTCATAGCAGCCAAGGAAGCCTTGACTTGAGGAGTGTCTGGTCCACCTCTTTCTACCAGTTCCTTTGACTTAAAATTTCAATCAAGCCTTCACTCAACTAACATTTGCTCTTGAAATTTATTTAAAAACTTTAAATAAATTGGTGGAACAGATAATACCCACTATCAACGAAAGGTATCTATCGCATGTAAAGCAATGCAAAAGGCATGACTAGGAGCAATGTGAATTATGTACATGATTTTTTAAAAACATATTCATGCATGTTATAAACCTCATAACCCAGAGGAAAGATGAAAGCAAGGAAAAAAAAAAAGCTATGCGCCATACTCAGGTTTCAAAACCCAGTCATTTGTCAGAAATATTCCCTGAAAGAATACACATTCTTTCTTGGTCTAACTGGAAAAAAAAAAAAGAAAAAAAAAGCTGGGAGAGGAGGCAGGGAGCAAAATGGTTTCAAAACATACCATCTTCCCCAGTGGTCTGATCACAGAATAAAACAGGGGGAAAAATAATCTAGAAAATATCCTTCATCTGTCTCCACGTTCTGGAAATGTGTTTGGACACTGTCCTTCATGCTCCAACATACAGTACATTTTATGTTGAAAGTTTTGATTGTACCTCATTTCTACCAGAAGGGATCCACCAGTCAGTGAAGTCACGCATGAAATTGCATGAAAAGCAAAACCAAAACCCTCCAAACCAATAAAGACCCTTCAAGAAAATAGCCAGGCTGGTAATTTTGAAAATCTGAAAGGCACAACTGAGCAAGACACGTAGGATTCAAACCCTACAGAATCTTTTCACCCATTCAAGCACATTTTCAAGTGACAGCTCTGCTTCCCGGTACATGTGAGTGAGTACCTCTAGGAGAGCACAGAGGAGTGGCACACCAAGGCTCAGGAGTTCGTACAGGTAGGTATAGTTATATGCATTGTCCCTGAAATGGAGGTGGGTAGCGTGCAGAACACCATGCATCCAGTTAGACAGGCGTCTGGGAATGTCAAGCAGATCCCTTGTCACCCGCAGGGGCCAGCTTAGCGCGCCCCTAAAGAAGGAAGTCAGGATACCTGGGGACCTGGCCTCTGGACTGCTAGGAGTGGACAAAGTGCTTTCTGTGGTGATCTCTGTGGGTCTGGCTTCCACTTTCTTCCATGCTTCTATCGCCTCCTTATAAAGAGCATTAAAAAATAAAAAGCGTTAAATATGCTTCTAAAGTATGTTAGTCTCGTTTCTGCTACGGTCTTCAAGTCTTTACATACATTTTCATTTCCAGTTGCTCTTAAGTTCAATTTTACTTTGCACAGGAAAAGCCAAATTCCGTTGAGAATCACATTATAAACACCCCAAGCTCACAGAACCAGGAGGTTTGTATTTTAGCACTGATTTTAGCACATTAGGTAGAAAACATGCCCCCACACACACAAGTATTGCACCCCCCCTCCACATAAAGCTGCCTCAACATTGCATTAGCAATATGATCAATCCATACCTTTCCATGGACCTGTATTGTTGCCCTTCTCTTTCTGTGTTTTGTACTGATTTTGCAGTGCGTAAAATGAGGTTTACAGTAAAATTTACCTACAAGAGGGAAAAATCAGTTATAGGGTATGTTATCTATACATATATGGACTGAAAAATCACTGTTGCATCTACAAAAAAAACCGAAATCAGGGTAATGAACAGTTGGGCAGCAAAAGGAATGGGAAACCTGGCACTGACACTGAGAAACAGCTCTGAATAGGTTTCTTTTACAGATTTGCACATTAGTTCAATAACACAAGGTCATTTATCTACCTCTCAGGTATAAGATTAACAAACAGCAAAAAAAAACCCCATCTCATAAATACAAAGTCACAAATCAACATAAGACATCAAGACATTAAAAAAAAAAACAAGTCAAATAATCAGCTCAAAAAGACATCTTTGCAGATTCTCCACACTGAAAAAGAACCACTCTGCCCTTGAATCTTTAATCCTTTTGTAGAAGGAGATCAGGTTAAAATTCTGATGTACTCAAATACATTTGGAAGTGGCAAAGGAATTTCAATTCAGTTGAATAATTCCATTCCAAACTAAAAAAAAAAGAAAAAAAAAAAGGCAAACCCCAGGCTCTAGGTGGGATGATGCACCCAAGATCTGAACCTCTTGTTCTACAGCAGCCTGGAGCCTGGAATAAATTACACTGCGCTTGGCCAGTCCTGCTGCTTTCAGCTCCTGACCGTAACATCTTAAAAGAAATAACCTGTATTCCCTGCATCCATGTAAATCTGCCACTATTATGGCTTGTCCTTATAGATCACATTATTTAATGGCCAGTTTTAAATGCGAGATAAGAATAATCCTGTATTATTGGAGAAACTTCACCCCCTCTGCTGCCCTCTTACTTTGACCTGTGATTGGACAAAGTGCATTTTGGTCACTCAGCTTATTTTCCCCTGCGGATTTCTTCATTTAAAGCTCAGGTCTGTCATAACTCAACTCTTTTGAAAGACTAGGACTGCAAGTACAAGGACTCCAAGATCAGCACGCACACAAACACCACACTTGGCAGACCTCCTCCTGACCGTGCTACTGGGCCAGATCTTTTTCCCCAGTTCCACTAAAAGCACCAATACTTTGACATTTCGAAATACTCTTAAATAGCTCCTACATTACCTTCTTCAACATCAAAGGCATAAATTCCTAAGCGGAGTGTTGTAGAACATATTTCACACTTGAAGCACTCCCTGTGAAAGAAGTGGCCTTCTGCACTCAGCCTCTCCATGACATAGACCCGTTTCTTGCAGAAATAACAAATGTCACTCCCCCCGATAGACATAGGGAATTCTTTTCGCAGAGAACCCTGTTAAAAGATAAAAACAGAACATAAAGCTGTGGCCCCACACCCAGATATAAATCCTGATGAAGGGGGCAGCTGCTTTAGCTGCTTGAAGCGTTGCACAGCACCCTCCAAGCACAATTACAGTAAGCATCAGTCAGCTTTTTTATTACTCATTACTGCAATTCTCTAGGTTCATGCAGCAATTAGTAGACCAGACATCACAAGGACTTTAAAGGGGTGACTTTTATGCTGGACTTGCATCCAGGTTCCCTCTGGGAGTTCACCAGCATTTTGATTACTCAGGTCCCAGAGCAGCATCACCCCCGAGTGCTCCCTCGTCACCCCGCACCGCCCGGGCTCAGGGACTCGTGTCTCTCTCAGGAGGTGACGGCACACCTCGCCAGTCTCAAACAGACTTGCAGCTGGAGCCAAGCAAACAGATGCCCTGAAGACTCAGACACACTCTGGAGGAAAACGCAGGCTTGTGCTTTAAGGTCCAGGAGGAAAAGCAGACAGCTTTCAATGCTTCTGTCTGACCCACCCTTCCCACCGCTGCAGACGTGCCTCCCCTCTCAGCCATGCTCCTCCTGAGACTACAGGCCAAGCTGGGGCTTGGTTAGCTTTAAAAATCAGTTTGTTTCCTACCACAAACATTCAGAACACTTCTAACACATTCAAAATACAATCCATATTAACAATGTGAAACTATTTTGAAAGTTTGTTGAAATTAGGCTGGTAATTGACGTTCTTTAATTGCCACAAACCTCATCCCCTCTTAGATATACATGCAAAAGGTACAGAAAAGTGAACTAGAAATTGATTAGACACCACTGGACTTCCCTTTTCTTATCAGAGGCAGGTAAGAGGACGTTACTTTGCATTACTGTGTTATGGCTGCTTACAGGTTGGTACAGGTGAGCGTGCTGTGTCTGCCACATCCACCACCACCTCCCTCCCCTCCCACCATCCCTGCTGCCACAGGAGAGGCACCACACACGGGACGGAGGGGGCAAAGTCCAAGGCACACTCAGACAGCAGCACACAGTCCACACAACTCATCTTTCATTTGCCAGCAAAAGGCGGCCTTGAAACCATTTTTAAATTTTAAGTAGAACTCACAATTGTCATTGTCACGTTGTCTTGTGCTTAGAAGTTGAGAATCCTACTCCAGATCTGCCATTAGCAATCCGTTTTGCTCTCATGGATCGTTTTAGAGCATGAATCTTTCCAAACAAACAACCATGCAAATGGAAAACCACACAGATGTGTTTTGAAAACAGGATGTTAATAGATCAGATAGTTACAATGAAGCTGAAACAACTGAGTTTAGTGCTGGCTGGTAAGTAAAGTGTCATCACCACAACACAACACCTTACTTGGCTTCCCAATACCTGACAGCTCTGAGCAGTGGAGGCAGCAGATGGAGAGTGAGGAATGGGGCAAGAACCTGCAGCTCTGTCCAGAGACCGCTTCTGAATTCAACACAGAACAGTGTCAGAGTTGAGAAACAGCCCTCTTCAAAAGGAGGCACGGTGATTCAGCACTTGTGTGTTAAAAATAACTGCATAAGCATGCACAAAACTTTCTTTAGAAGCCACCCTGAATAGTAATTGTCTTCTGTTACTAATTCTACAGTAATTACATTTAATAAAAGCCTCCTGAAATTTTAATTCACACAGTCAAGTAATAAAAATATAAATAGAAGAGGTGGTGAGCAACATTTCCATCAGCATATTGTGGCAGTGTGCACTTGATTCTTTAGTAAGTGTTAGACTAAGACCTTTCATAAGGCTTCAAGTGCTCCACAACTGGGGTCTTAAATCAGGATGACATTCTGGAAATACTACTCTTAAGTCAAGTTACTGTTTCTCTGTGGGTTTAGTCTTACCAGTTCAAGCTGTGGCTTGGGTCTGTGATCATTCACATACAGATTTACAAGAACTTCAGCCACAGCTCCAATTGCACGTGAGACCTTTCCTACAGTCGTCTAACCAGGAAAGGGGAGAAGATGAAGAATAGAAGGAAGAGCTTTAGTTACCCTTGAAAGAGAATTTAAGACAAAATAGGACAAGAATGATTTGGACACATGCAAACATCGATAAAGGAAGGCAGGAGAAAGAGCAGAGGGAAAGTCTAGCAGAGCACAAGCATGTTCATGCGTGACCAGCATGGTCCAGCTGGGGCCACAGAAAGCTTCTGTGCAGCCCACATACTTTTCCCTGAGGATGATGGAGAAATTCCTGATGGGAGCAAATGCTTCTCCTCAAGGCCTCCTGCCGTGTCCATGAAAGGCTGAGCTGGGAGCCACTGCCTGGCTATCTGAGCTGGACATTGTGACATTAAAAAAAACCCTATTGTTCACTTCAACTGCTCTGGGACTTGGCTATTGCATTTCAGAACAGGGGTGCGATTGAACTCCACATTAACACTCCACGAACTGTGACATTTCAGGGAACATTCTACGAGGACGTGCGAGCCAAGTCCCACACAGAAATGTTTTGTTGATGCTCACAGGGCAACCATTCGCCCTCTCCCCAGTGACTCATCGTAATGCCAAGGAAAACGAGAAACTGCGCTCATGAGAGGGAAACATCTCCTTTAACCTGCTTCATCACACCGCTGCAATGAAAGTTAGGCTGTTTTTAACCAAATTCATCAATCAGGCCTGCAAGGAGACAGCAGTTGCTTAGGCTGTGGCTCCAAAGACACAGCAGACAGACCAGTGACTGCACAATCCATGCTTCTCTGCCAAAACACGTGCCTGGGGACTGGAAAAGGGGAAAGATGTGTACGCATGAGTGCGTGAGTGGTAACAGGTACGTAGATACTCTGGTCCCAGAAAAAAAGACAGTAAAGATTTCACAGATTTACAAAATATTTCTGTGTCATGATTTGGATTTTAGCTTTCTATTCAGTGTAGGATCCCACAACCTCTCTGGTAGCAAATGCAGCCGGGGCCATCCTGGTCTGGCCAGGGATCTGGTACCCTGCCTCTGAAGTCAGGGCATTGTTTTTCCCATGAGGATAAATACATGATATCGTATCTTACACTCCATTTGCTTCTCACAGAGCCCAAATCTTAAGGAAGTCCCCCTCTTCTCAGTGAAATGATTTCTCTACTGCCACCACACCAAGTCTTGCTAATAGGAAGGTTTTAAGATACCAGAAAGTTACCATGAAGAAAGGAGAAAAATATAAACGCAACAGTATTCACAACACTTTAAAACTATTTTAAAGCATTTTCTATCAAGTTTAAAAACACCTATAATGTACTGTGGGTGTGTTTTCAAAAATTAATATGGATTAAAAAATTCAAGGGAACATGTCCAATCCTTTACTGCTCCCCTTACCTTTGGAGAATTATCTCATAATTAACTTGATACCCAGGGAGGTAAAAAATATACATGTTAAGACTACAAAGGCCATTTAAGGGACAAATTTCTGTACTGCTTGGTTTTGTTTAACATAAAAAGACTTCAAAATATTATTCAGTATCTGGACAACTTGTGGGTAACATCTGCAAAGTAAATTGCTAATTACATACCACAATGCTGTCCTAAGTGGTACACTAAATTATAAACCAGTACAAGAAGCGCTACTTGCCTCTACAGGAAAACTACATTCCTTTGATTTGTTTAAGAACATGGAACAAAAAAATTTTCCTCCCCAAATTCTGCACCTCTGAATATTCTGAGCAATTTCTAGGTCACGTACAAGTTCTTGTCCACAAGCTCCAAGGTAAAAGAAAGCGTTCGAAGTCAGGTGAAGCAGAAAGTTTTCCTTGAACTAGATAAATGGTGGAGCAATCAGTTAAATAACAAGGTTATGCATAAAGGGCAAGTAGTTGAATTTCAGGAAAAGTATCCTTGAGCCCAAACTACACCTTGAAATTCATCAGGTTGGCTGATTTCTGTTCTCCACCCACTGGAACAATCTATGTCAACATTAAAGCAGTCAAAACAAGAAAAATTGCATGTTTATACATACTTTAAAAATGTTATTAAAAGGAAGTGTTCCTGTAACGAATGAGAATTCACATTCCAAGTAAAAGCAAATGGGATTTCAATTTAATTTAGCAACAATGCCCTTAAAACCATGCTTTTAGTCAGCCCTGGACTGGCCAAGAGATGCTTGTTGTACATCCCCACACAACAGAACTATTCTGTTGCATCCAGTTCAAGTGCCACTCAATCACCAACCAGAAATATCGGAGCAGGATGAGGATCCACCAGGGCAGCCTCAAGAGCAGCTGCCACCCTCAGAGACACGCAGAGAATGTCCTTACAGCCCCTGAGGCTACTGCCATACGTGACAGCTTTGTCATGCGGGGGCCACTGTCTGCAGGGAACAGGCCACTGCTCACAATTCGGGCACGTTTACACCAGCAGCTTTAAAGCCTTTATGAACAGGAATCTTAAAGAGTTACCTTACGTGGGGAATTTCAGAGAACAACCAGAAAACACTTAAAAGTCCCAGGTGTTTGTGATTTACTCAGACTGCTGACCTGTCAGTGGCACGCTGCTTTTCAGCAGCTTGATCAGGGTGGTTATTACCATGGGAAGGGAAAGCTGCCTTCTGTATTTCCCTGTGCTATTATTCAGAGCTGCACAGGCAGCCAAGTGAGCCTCAGTAGCATTCTCATAAAACAAAGGAAATATGCTCCCTGCCTCTGGAAGCATACAATGCTTTCCCTTTGTTCTTTCATATCCTTAATGATTTTCCTGGTCTTATTTTGCTTTGAGGGTGATTTATTTACTTTTGGTACAACCTGCTATGTATATTTTCCCTCTGAGATAAACAACATTTGAGTAATAAGTTACTGTGTGTAGGAAACACCCAAGCCCTGCTTACTGCTGGTAATTAAGAGTCGCGTCACTGAAGGGAAGTAGTTGGTCCAAGCTCTGCAGGGAGCAAACTGATTGCAGAAACTTCACAGTTGTTATGACACACTGTGTGGATTCACTAATGCAAAGCTCAGAGGAACAGAGTTTTCTGAAGGTCAATCCAACCTTAAGCAGAAAACAGGAATAACCAAAGCCCAGCCTGTAATATAATACATGCTGATTCACAATTCTAGCAATGTGAATTTTGACAGCTGATTGAAGCTAGAAGGTACTTTTGCTTATTATTGGCATATTGCACATAGAAGGTTAATTCTTAGTAAGTTTTAATGACTGCATGTCTTGAAAGAAACAATACAGTCTCACAGCCTTCTTTTCAAGTGTTCCTTTCAGGACTCAGACTTAATAACAAGTGTCTGTGATTAGACAGTATGATTTCATAGCCACCCTTCTCAATAACTGTGTCACCGTAACTAATACTGTCCCAGTGAAAACTCAACAGGTGCAACGGATCGTCACATCTGCCTACAACCTCAGAACTCACCTGAAATTAAAATGGCATTTAATTAAAATTAAAATAGCACTAGCTACTTAAAACCATGGGAAGGGTGCTGATGTTTATAGGTCATCTATCATGAAGCCTTACAGAACTCAAAACACTTTATTACCTTCTGGTTTTCTGCTGGGGAAAAAGCAGAAACGCTGAGAGCAACACACAGGAGCTCTTCCTGTTGGTTTATCAGTCCCAAAACACTTTCTGATACTGAAGTCTAGACTTACCTAGTGATAATTCTCAGAACAGAGACTAGAAATACAAATTGTGAGAGCAACAACCCCCCTCAGGATAACACAGACACAGGCAATTCCTGGTACATATTCACAGCAGAGAGGTCCAAACGTATTGTTGAATTATCAAGCACAGCGCTTGAAAAATGCAGCTGCATCTGAAATACTGTTGGATTTTTATTTATATAGCACTGCACATTTGGCCAGTGTTTTATGGAGAAGAATAAAATTTTCACATTCTGAGAAGTGTGCAATTGACAACGCTTTGACCATGAAAGGGCACTGACAGATTCTATTACCACAGCTGCCCCACAAAGAAGGAGTAAAAGATCACCTGATCATTACCAGACCTTCTGCTTAAAAAATTCTCCAAAATGCCACACAAAATGCACCATACTTTCACCTATGAAATGCATACAGTGTATGAGGGGCCCTGAGCCTGTACAGCCGACGGAGCTGTGTACGCAGGCATCAAGATGCTCATGCACGTAGATCTGCCAAAGTGTAAATGCAGCCCTACTTAACCAGCCAAATATTTACCCAGTGAGAGGAACATATATTTACTGTGCTGGTGACAGAACTAGATTTTCTTGCTTCAGCTGTGCTGCATCCTGCCAGTATCTCCAGAGAGGGCACTTTTCAACTGAACTAAACTCAGCCTGAGTGAAACCGAGCCACAACAAACTATTGCCACACCATTTAAATACAACGGCAAACTAGGCTGCCAGGGCACTTTAAACAAAATGCAGTTTTTTAAATTAAAAAAAAAAGAAAATTTGCTCAGGTTGAAAATTCTCCAAGAAGAGGTGCTAAAATCCCAATGAAATTATTGCTCACAGAGTTTCCATATGATCAAAAGTCTAGTTCTCGTACTCTAAAGGGCTTTTCAGATAGCTTGGGTTTGGGTGGGTTTTTTTTACTCTCTTTGCAGCATCACAATAGTTCTCCAAATCAAATGAGCATCAGCCCCTAATCTTTTGGAAACCATGACTTAGCTTAAAACCCATCACATGCTATACCTCTTAGGTCATAAAAAGTAAGAGGTAAATCCATGCAAAGGAATTATTTGGAAGCTGAAGGGAATTAGGGGATTACTGCAGCAAGGCACCTGCTGATCTTGCAGTGTCCTTGAAGGGCTGCGCACCCTGCATTTCCCTGGGGATTGAGAGCCGGGCAGTCATTTCAACACAGCCCATTAAAATCAGCTTAAGTAGGAAGAACTGAGTGTCTCTGACTCAAGTGTCATCTCTTTCCTTCAGAGTATGGATGTTTCCTCGCCATAAGGTCTGCTGTAGTCTAGCTATTAACATGCAGAAGCAAGTTTAAAGTACAAATCACTGAACAAACAACAAAAAAAATGTCTGCACTGGTAAGTGCTCATACAGTTCTAAGCCATGTCCTCTGATTAAAATAACCATTATTGTGCAGCTTTTCCCCTGCAGACCAGACAGATACTCTTATGGAAAGAAACAAAAATGCCACCCAAGAACAACTAACCAACCCCACAGCATCCCATTTGCTTTACAGTGTGAAGCTTTCCTCAGCATGCCTGTGGTATTACCCAACAGCAGATCATTTAAAATAAGCAGCAATGCAAAATGTTCAGAATTGAAGTAAAAAATGTTAACTATTTGCTTTGTTCTTCAGCTTTTACCTGAGCCATTTCTGATTATGACATTTCTCTTACAAACATGCAGAACTAACAACAGTAAACAAAGTGAAGTTTGATTTAAATGGGAATTACAACCTATACAACAGGTCTGCTGGCAGCACCTTCCATCCAAGCCAATTCTCAAGCGGCTTGAGTACAAGTTTGGGTTTTACATGAAAAATCTCTTAATAGAGTACCTGTTGAGAAGAAACAGCAGAGGAAGCTGAACCAACAGATGATGAAGCAGCAACAGCTGAATGATGAGGTGGAGGGCAAGAGGGAGGTGGGGGCTGAGAATGGGGTAAGCCTTTAGTAGGTAGCTTATTCTGTGTAGAGCAGAAACAGGAGAGTTATCCAAGAGACAGTGACATCAACACAGGTTAAGTTCACAGTCATGCATCAAAAAAACCAGGAAGGTAACAATGACAGTTCTACCCTTCTCTCTACTTCTGCACAGTTAAGGACCCATGGAAACCATCAGGGCACCTTCATGGTAAATTATACGATTGTACTAATTTTTTAATAGAAATATTCACAGTGGGCAGTAAGGTAAGACGGTGCTGGGAGAAAGCATAATGAAATTCAGGAAAAACCAGAGTGCACGAAGTACCACTGCTCACCAACTGATTAGGAACTGTGAGCCCACAGTGTGTGCTTAAGCACAAGACAGTTTGTTCCAACACACTTCTCTCCTGCTAAAGCACTCTGATTAGCTTTATGATTCAGACTGTTTTACCTCAATCTCATCATGCAATAATATTTAAACAGCACTTTTCACTAGTTTCAGTGGAACCCACATTACTTTTCAGATCCACACAGAATGAAAGGAAAGTTAAAACCAAAGCCACTGCAATTTTTTTCCCCTTCATGAATTCTTATACGTCTTCCAATTCAGAAGTCCTTCAGGTGCAAAACTTAAGATTCACCTTCGGAAACTCCATGTGTCCAAACATTGAGGCGAGATGTGCTGCTTTCTCTTTAATGTTCTTTTTATGGAATTCCCTATTTGCTATGGTCAGAGCTCTTTTCTGCAGTGACAGCCAGGGAAGGACAGCCAAGGAAAGAAAGAGAGAGATGTCAGTTAAAATCACATCCATCAACAGAACACAGAAGTTTGTAGAAAGACTTCTTACTGTCTTAACACAACCTACAGTCAACAGAGAAAAAGCCACCAAAGCCAGCAAAAACACAGTACACAGATTATCACAGGCAGTTAAGAGACAGAAAGGAAAAGAAGTTGCTTGTCACCTGTTTCATTTTTTCCTCCAGGTGCTGAAGACGCTCAAGCACTCCAGAAAGTACAAATGCAGCAGAACAGGCAGATGCGAGATTTTCAGAGGTTTCTGACAGACTGGGCTGGGGATCTGTTTTTTGCACAGTCTTTGCTCTCCTGGCCATATGATCAGAACCACTTAAAGACTGTTTGGGTTCCCTGACCTCGTGTTCACTCCTAGCTACCACCTGAAACTGGGAAACACTCGAAGTGAAAAAAACTCTGCTTTCTGCACTACCATGCAGCATACGCAGCTTTTAAGGATGCTCCCGAAAGCGCGGCACAGTCATGCACATAACTGGAAATAAAGGGTTCTCACTTCACTCTCTGCACACCCTCTACTGCACCTCTGGGGCTCGTGCACATGCACTGAAATAAATCAGTCCTACACAAGTTATGCAGGCCCTGACATTCTCCTCTAGGTTTGTGAGTTTTTGTGAATAACCTCAGGCAGCATCAGTGCAGAAGAACTACATCTCCTTCTAAGGCTTATAGAAAAGGCTTTGGATTGGGTTTTTTAGTATCACATCTGCTCAAAACTAAGCTTATAATCAAATTATATTGATGAGGATTTCAACAGTAGTTCTTGCCATAGTTCTAGATCTAGTCTGACCCAAGTCAAGATACACTGCATTTCAGATTTAAGGCATTTTCTGAGGAGTTCAGAACACATCTCTGAATCTGAGTTTTCATATAAAATAGCTTCTGACTTGCAGATTTCCACATGCAATACAGATCTCATTTCACTGCAGACTGCTCTTGAAATGCCACTACAGGATGTTTACTTCAATCTAAAACCTTGATGTAAGTGAGTATCAATACTGTTCAAGATGAGATTGCTTTATTGAAAGCACTAAGAGAAAAATCTAGACAATGTCTTCAAAAATTTTTCCCCATATATGTGATGCTGCAAAAGAGCTTTCAGCAAAAATTCTTATCATAAGTTCTACTTACAGAAATGAAACACCTGGCCATCAATATCAGTTTTTTCAATGCTCAAGCTTTTATCTTAGACATTTTTGCCAGGTTTCTCTCTTAGCCTTATCATTACAACAGCCCAAAGCATCGAATACATGCACAAATTTTTGGGTAATGCTGTAGTTTTCTCACATGTTAAATGTAGCTGTGTAATTACATTTAGACAATTTGGAGCCTAGATGTGGTAACACAGAAATCAACACTTATGTTTTCAGGGTATTTACACCCTTTCAGAGAGTTTTCTCATCTGGAGAAGCAGGTGTAAAACAGCCTTAAACTTTTAATGTGGTTTTCACAACTCTCCGCTGAGTGGGTCGGCGAGCTCTGCAGACCCCATCCAAATACTGCTTTGTACATTGTGTAGTTCTGCAACGACAGTGAGCTCCCAGCAGTAAGAGAAATGCTGTGCTTGCCAGGGGCTACCCATGTGAGCTTCCTACCTGCCTTTTCGGTTGAGGCGGGAGAAGGCTTGGATCCGTAGGTTTAGCAAAGCGAGGATTAACAGGAGGCTCAGAAGAGAGCAGGGCTGGTCTCTCTGTTAGCTCCTTGTAAAGCATTTTTAAAATTGCAAAGACAGAGTGAAGGGGGGGAAGAAAAAAAAAGGAAGACAGTAAATAGGATTCAAAGAATTTTTGAGACAGAAAGAAATAAAAGCTGTTTTAAAAGACAAAATACTATGAAGCTTAACACCACACTTTGCAGATTTTTGCCACCCACCTATTTTATTAGCAACTTCTACCATCAAAGACATACGTAAAGCTGAACATGTACAGTATTTTTTAACAGAGTTTTTGATCAAAATAACTTCTTTCAGCATGGCCAAGGAAATCTCTGACCTCTTACCACACAGAAATCTCAGGGCATTGACAAGTAGCCAGGTAGTGTGCAAACAACTTTGGTTCAAGGACAGAGAAAGTCACAGGACGTCTCTAAAACCTACACTACTGGAGGACCTAAATATTTAAATAAACAAACGAATACAAGTACAAAGAATTGAGAAAGCCACCATCTTTGTCAGAACATCAACACCTTGCTCATCCTTCTTTCAGACCTGTCAGGTGACAGATCCAAACTCTGCTGATTCAAACTATTTCTGGCTGAAAAGTGATTTTGAGCTTCTCATCCCTACCCTGGCAGCATGGGATTGTTTTTAAAACACCTCTAGTCACACTAACAACAAACCATGAAAACACTGTGCAATGCACAAACGTGTTCCACTCGGCCTAGTTTTAGAATGGAAATGGCAGCTAGAGATATCTTGCAAAAGATTAGGTTCCCATTCAGCCTAGATTTTCCACAAAGAAAGACTCCACAGGATATGCAGTGTCCTTTATTTGAAGAATATAGGCAACAACAGGCCTTATGCAACACTGTGTGCAGCCAGCTTAGACTTCCAAATAACACATATTCTACAGGCTGACTTACATGAGATTTCTAGGCACTATAACACATAATAGTACATCATATTTATACACCTTAGTCAATCTATATGAGTTGTATTTGTTCACCAAGAATTAAGAGAAATACTTTTAATTTGCATGAAGTATAAAAAAGACAGCCCACTTCAAACACCAAAAAAATCCCTTTTTTCCCCTGGAAATCTGCATTCCTTTCACGAGGAGAGACTACAGTTGGATTCCAGAGATGCCCTTCATGTTCATCTGTGACCTACCTGTCTCCGCAAAATTGTATTTGAAGAGTTCTCTTCAAACTTTGCCAACAGCTGAGTTGCCATTGATTTCACTTTGTTCTGGTTCGTTCCTTCTCTGCCATCACTCTGTTCTTTCCTAGCATTTGTCCCTTGGCTTGGAAAGCCCGAAGTCTGCAAGGAAACAACAAACTGTGTTGTTTTTCTTAGGTTTCCTACAACACTCACGAAGAGAGAGGAGGAGAGAGATAACATCCTTATCAGCAAAGGGTGAAAGGAAATACAGTGTAGAGTATACTAAAAATGACATTTAGCATGCAAAAGTCACCAAAAAATATTTTCTTGGGTTCCAGAGTACAGTAAAAGGGAACATTAATCAGTGCTGCTATTCATAAAACAGAGTCACAAAGGTAACTAATCAGAGAAGGGCTAGAAACCAAGCCGCAATGCAAACTCTTCAAATAAAAAAATTGTCTAAATAACTGAGTTAGGAAAACAATATCTTAAATGTTCTTATGTCAGAACAAAAGCTAGTGTAATTTAGTTAATGCTCTACTCCCCACCAAATTATTTCAATTAATTTAGCTCCTCTTTAGTGCACGCCACAGTAAATTCAAGTTAGGGGAGAGTTTTGTTGTTCCTGCCAAGCTCCAAAGGCCAAGCCTTGGCCCCCCAACTCCCACTGCTCCCTCAGCTCTGGTGCCCATCAAGGAGCTGGACACAGGCGGGCACCACTGAACACCAACCTCCTCGAAGACACCAAAGAGTCCTTTCCGACGCCTTTTGTTCGTCTCGTTTTCTTCCGTCTTCCCTTCAGCCTGAAAGGGCAAAGCCAAAACAACTTCCACTGACTGCTGCAGCAGCTTCCAAGTTTACCCCAGCAGCTCCTCCCAGGATAACAAGTTCCATCACCAGCCAGGTGAGGTCTGGCCTGTGCTCAACCAGGCACACACAGGGGAGCAGTGCCAGCATAAAGGGTCTCAGTGCCTTGTCAGACCCCCCAGCTCAGCAGGACTGCTCCTCGGGGCAGCTATCAGCTCAGTAAAGGCTGTGCCATAGCCCCTGACTGGGAGCTCTCCCTGGACTCCAGCGGGTGAGAACACATGCTTGTACACTTGCTGAACACAGGCCCTACAACTTGGGTGTTTTATCTTTCCCTCTTTCAGTACTGAAGAGTTCATAATTCATAAAGCACTAACACATCCTTGGAGGAAAAGGTTTTATAGCATCCGTTATTCCGTGAATTTTCAGCTAGACTGCACTGTTTTCCAGAGAAGTAACAAAATCCAGAAACCCCTCACTCTTTTGCTATAACCCCCAAATCTCTCTTAACCCAGCTGTCTGCAGGCAGATCACGAATTCATAGCACAGTCGTACTTCCTTTTTGGAGCAATTACTGACTCCCTTAAAGGTCTGTCTCCCTCGTAAGGTTCACCTCCCTGACTACGGCTGAACACTGCGATACTTAAGCAACCAAATTGTTTCTTTTGTGCTCCAGCTATGCACGTATTTCATTATTTTACTCAACTAGAGATTACACAAGTCACTAATACTTCATATTCACTCGGCACAAACTTGAAAAAGAGTCAATGCTTGGAAATCTTTATCACTTCTTACAACGTTCAGTCGTGAATATTTGATACAGTGATAATTTATGAACAATAAACTACATTCCACTTATTTGCATCTGCCCACACTGTAACTTAGTGCCCGCTCTGTCAAATTAAAAAACCCCAAAAAGGAATAAAGAGAGAAAGATCAAAGAATGCAGGCTTCCTTTTTACATACAGCCTGTTTGCAATAAATCATTATGCAGTGACTATGAGTAATCCCAAACAACTTCTGGGCAAACACCAAAAGAATCAGATGACAATATTTCAATTACTTTGTCTGCTTTGCTACACTGTCTTTCAAGCAGCAGCTCAGTACAACCCAGCTTTGCACTACCCATAGTCATCAGTCTACCCAGAAAGGGTGAACACAGAGCAGCACAATGTATTCTGCGTAATAGCCTGTGCCACATAAAAGCAGAATTTGCCTGAGTGAATGCAGCAAGCAAGATGCTGCCTTTCAGAAACCTGACAGAAAGGACTCTCATTAACATGCTGACAAAGAAGTGAAAGACAAAGCAACTTAATTGCCGAGCAGGACTCCAAAAGGGCTGTGCCCTGTATTGTGTAAACACCTCCATTCATTTATTAGTCTGGAGCACAGGAAATCTCAGTTCCTCTCCAGCCGGGCTGACACTCAGAGGAGAATGGAAAACATGATCCAGCTCAGCACAGGCTGCCAGAACAGCTACAGCCACACCAGCTCCAGGCCCCGCTTCCTGGTCTCTCACAGCCTGTGCCCAGATAAGGATCCCTCCTCCAGCCAAATCAAAGGACAAACTACATGCCACAGAAAGTTCAGTTAGCAACATTCTGTGCTCTCCTAAAGCCTCGACAGAACAGTTCATAGATATTCACCTGGGTAATGCTCAGCACCACTTTCTGCAGGGGAAAGAACCGTAAAACTGAAGCCACAGCCAAACTCTGAACTCAAGCAGTCGCCTTCCAAGGGGTTATGGCTTTTGGGGTTATGGCACTCTCAAGTCTGTCCTACCCCAAGCACCCCAACCCATCTTGCTTGGTTTCAACTCCCTACCCATGACAGAGCTGCAAAACCTCACACAAAATGCATTGTTTCCCAAGCTGATTGGGGAAATACCATTTCTGCTTCTCATTTCCAAGGAGCCCCTGGAGAGTGAAACCAGAGGGGCCCTTCAAGCAAATCCCCTCATGCTTTCAGGTACTGCCAAGAACGACAGCTCCTGCTAGGACAGGAGGCTTATTTCATGGCAGGAGGTTAATCAGAGGCTGTATGGCTTTGTAACGGAAAGCTCTCCCCACTACTAAAAGTCTACTGACTTCAGCAAACAACTCATTGAAAAACAACACTGTGGTCATGATAAACGTTTTTCTTCTCAAGAAGTCACCCACAAGAAAAGGCAAAGTTTGTTTTGCCTGTTTGGTTTCTCACTGCTTGGCTATCTGGGAACCGTGTCACTTGGTTTTGTGTATACATGGGTGGCAGGGAAAAATAATTTCCTTACAAGGATATATGAAATTACTGGACAATTGACTGACCACAGGTTTTGAGAAAGTGTTTGTGGATGGAAAATATTCAAGACAAAAGTCAGTGTAGGAAGTATCTGGAAATTCTGGAGTAATTCTTCTGGTGAAAAAAATAGAAATCACATTTCTACAAGACAAGAGAGCAACAAATTTGAAAAGCAGTATATTAAAATACTGAGAAACGTAGTAGATGTGTACATGTGTTAACTCAGGCCCCTGTAAAGCTTCAAGGCTCTGAAGCCTTTAATCGCAGCACGTACGGGCATGGATTTTTTTATAATATAGGGCCTGTCAATAAGTTTTCACTAATAAGTGACCAAGAGAGAAAAGTACAGGGGCATGACTAAGAGACTGTTATCCCAGAGCTGCTGATCAACCTGCCCACTGTTTGTTACCATTGCAGGTTTCTTCTATAAGAGTTGGAAAGCTTCTCTTCAGAACCTTGACAGCATCCACAAACCATGCAAATCACTGCTTTTTTTAAAAAGCAGCACTACCTCCCAATCAACAAACAGTCTAGCATAGCACTGATCATTTGAATTGATATATAATAGAACGGCTGTATATTTAACTCCAGGAATACAGAGCTACAGGACTCTTTTTCTTACAGGTAGAAATAACCTAGAAAATTATAGCAGTGTATATGTAAATCCCTTATTTCTGAGCCTGAAAGTTTATTTTCATCTTTTCAGAAAAAAAAGATTCATAGGGCAAGTCTTCTTTCACAACTTACCTTTGGTACTCGTTTTCTTGGTAGTGTTAAATTGATATAATTATTAAAGATGAAATTCGATGATTTTGCTGAACCAAGATCATTATTTTCTCCATTTTGCTTCTCAGCAGCATCTGTTCAAAAAACAAATGCTTAGGGTATTTACTTAGATTTCGTTTTAAATTACTTTGACTAAGCCAAAGCTTTCCAGTTGAGTGCTGGCAGCAATTATATGTAAGAAACACAGGCAAAGAAAAGTAAATACATAGAATGTAGGGTGACTG